>VZRI01003388.1:238173-322734 GCA_013397515.1 Upupa epops
AGTCTCACCAGTGCAGAGCAGAGTGGGAGAAGAACCTCTCTTGATCTGCTAACCACCCACTTCTGATGCACTTGAGGATGCTGTTGGCCCTCTTGGCCACAAGAGCACATTGCTGGCTCATTGCTCTACTAGATACAGGCCTCCAATTAGACTCTGTCCTATTGACTATTACTCTCTGGCTTCTATCCTGCAGCCAGTTCACAATCCACCCCACTACCCAATCATCAGTCCACACTGCCTCAGTTTGGCTGCAAGGATGCTATGTGAGACTGTTTCAAATGCCTTACTGAAGTCAAGATAGACCACATCCACCAGTCTGCCATCAACTGAGGCCTGTACAGCCACTTCTCCCCTCAGCAGCTCCATGTGTATTGAGGCATTAGTGGTCTCCAGAGGTGAAAGCTTTACCCCCTCTGCCAAAGCTACAGTCTCTGGCATCAAGTAGTCACCGCTTGGCCTAAAGGGGCAGTTGAGTCCCTTTGTCCATGGTGCTATCAGAACCTCAACACCCTTCTGCATGACTAACAGAGAGCTACAGCACTTGTTGAGTACCAATACTTGTGTTGCTTACCTCATGCTCTGTAGGCAGCAACCTCCCTCAAGCTCCTTATAGAGCGTGGGTGTGGCTCTGGCAAAGCCATCTCATTAACACCTCACTAACACCTGCATGGAGCTGCCTGGGCTTGTTGAGTCCCTCCTCCTACTTGGAATTTTCCATTGTGAAGAAGAGCTCCAATTCCTCTGTCCACCAAGATCCATGGTTCTGATTTGGGCCAGACTGCCTCCAAAGTTGCTGCTTTTGGAGACTTCTTTTGATGCAGCCTAAGATACAGTTGGCCTTCTGGGCTGCATTGACACATTGCCAGCTCAGGTTGAGCTTCTTTTCAACCAGAACCCCCAAATTCTTCTCAAGACTGCTGTCAATCCATTCACCATCCAGCATGGATTTGTTCTGGTATTGCCCCGACCCAGATGTAGGACCTTACACTTGGCCTTGTTCAACCTCTCAAACAGTTTGCACAGGCCCTGTTCTCAAGCCTGTCCAGGTTCTTCTGGATGGCCTCCCTTCCCTTCACTGTGTTGAGCAACCCCCACAGCTTGGTGTCATTGGCAAACTAGCTGGGGGTGTATTCAGTGCCATTGTCCATATTGCTGATAAAGATGTTGAACAACACTGGTCTCGGGTCTGACTCCTGCAGGATGCTGCTTGTCACTGGTCTCCACTGGGACATTTGCCAATGACCACAACTCTTTGGGTACAACCATCTGTCATGTTTGAGGTTTTCTCAAATCTAGAGCTGACCTGGTAGTGAAATTTGAAACCAGACAAGTTAGTCTTAGAACAGTTGTTGTATAAGTCATACAAACCTCCCAAACTCTGTAACAGGAGCTGCTGTTTCGGGAAGCTGAACTATTTATTTTAAAAGTATTTTTATACCATAATAAGATACCCTAATTTATATCCTGATTTGTGATTAGTTATCTATATTGAATAAAAATGTGTTGATTTACTTGTTTAAGTTTGGTTAAGACATTCCAAGTGGAAATTAACACCACAATGACAAAATATAAAAGGCAAACTAAACAGAAAAGTGCTTAAGACTTCGCATTTGCTTCTCAAAATTAGTCATGCTGAAAGTGGTTTGATTCTTAAGCCATGTTTTTACTATTCCTAGCCAAATCAACAATTTGCATTATTTCTAGTGTTCAGCATGTGAAGCACAGCACACAGATGTATGCTTGTCAGCTTTTCCAGTGAAACACACAAATATTTTCCTTCCACTAAGAACTAGGTCTTTGACTCAGTGTCTTAGTAAGCAGATGTTATTCATTATAACACAACACAGCTGTAATTCAGTTTTCATTTACATTAATTTCTCTCAGTGACTCAGGCTGCATATTTAAATGAAAAGAACACCATATCCATAACTAATATATTTATGGAAAAGAATTAAAATAATAAACTCATGTTCTTCAAATAGTTGCAGAGATGGCTTCTCAGTATGCCTGACTTAGCTGCACTACGTTTAAAGATTCTAGTAATGTCTTTGACGTGTATCTCTATCAGTACCAAGGCATATTGACTGTAATGTTGACAATTTGAGTGTTTTACACTGGACAGCCTTTACTGTCACTGTACTTCTAGGCTATTCCCCTTCTCTTGCCTCAAAAGCATGAAACATACTGGGTGGGGATCTATTTTGGTTTTGCTTCTTTTGCCAAAGGCTTGTTATAATAGTGGATAAAATGAAAACAACAGCAGAGTTTGTAGTGAAATAAGAGCTTCTGCCTATATGCAGCAGAACATGGAGACAGGTTCAGTAGTGTCTTTAGTACTTCTTGTCAATTCTGCAGCATAATGTGTTGATATCATATAGAGAGTTCAAAATACTTTTTAGCTATGGCTTCGAATAAAACTGGAACCTCAGCAACATGAAAGTAAAATCAAACATCACTCCCACCCCCACTATTATTTGGGTTGGATCCAGACTATGTTTAATCAAAGTCTCCTTGAAAACCCCGTTAACTAAAGTTGGAAAACCTGAATTAATTCATGAGGATTTTCCCTATTTGATTTGTATTGAGCATGACATCAGTAAGCAAGATTAAACAATGCAGTTGATCTCAAGTTTCAGTAATTTTATAAAGTTTCAGTACTTCCCCTTTCAATCTGTAATATTCTGTTCTATGACTTGGTCTATGTGTCCTGCTGTGGCAAGGGAATTGGACTAGATGATCTTTCGAGGTCCATTCCGATCCCTGATGATCCTATGATTGATTCTATGATTACTATCATAAAGGACATAAAAGGAGTAGAAGTTGAAAATTAGATGCCAAAACCAGTTCTGACTAGGTAGACCATAGAACCAAACACCAATATTAAAACAAGCACAATGGGAATTGATATGTAGTGCAAACCACAGCTATTCCAGAAGACACAGAAAGTATCATCACTTCTACAGACATTGTCTAAACTGTCTTGAGTACCAAGTCTCAAGATGCTGCACAAAATCTGTAACATAGAAGCCATCACAGATGGTTAAGACTAGTTGAAAATCTTTCTGGTTTGAAAGATACTTACTACTTCCAGCAAGGATTTAGGAAATGAGGACCAAGCTTTGTTTCAGCTCCCTAGGGCACCTCCTCCTGTTTAAAACTGACTGTCTCAGCTGAGCAAAAGAAAACAAAAACTCTTAAAAACAAGGGATCTTAAAAATACTTATTCAAATAAAGCTCAACACCGGGTCTATCCAAACTGTGGTGTGATTCATATGATTCACTCCTCTATAGTTACCTGAAATATATGTAGAAAAAAAATCCTCCACAGCAAACTCCTGAATAATGCTCAGACTATCCATCCACTCAGACCTTAATTTTAATTTGAACATTTAAAAAGTTGTAATTGGGCAAACCAGCCAACACACCCACAAAGTACCTGCTTAAAATGTGCTATCCTGTAAAACCATTAGAAAGAATCATAAAGAGTTACAGACTAAGATGGAACTCAAGCTTATTTTCAGAGCAAAATTTTGACATGACACTACTCTTCAGCCTTTCCGGGCACTTATTTTCTAATGTAAGCCTATAATCTAGCCTGATGGATTGCACACAAATGTTAAACATTCTGTTACCATTTACTATTAAATCATACATGACCTAGTAGAGAAGACTTCCCACCCCCCATTCAGGACTATTTATCTTAGACATCTTCTACAAACATGAAATTCAAATGTCAGAAAAAGTTCCAATGTTAGCTTTCTCAACTAATCAGTCTATGGATTAGTCATAAACTAGATGATCTTCTGTTACTCCAGAAATCTGCATGTTCAGGAAGCTATTTGGAGGTTTTTTTAATTATAAGAATTAAATAAGTTTAAGATTTTTTAAGTCCTAAACCTGGGCAACCTGTTCTAGTCCTTCACCACGTTCCTGGTGAGGAATTTCTTCCTAAGAAACTACATAAATCTACCCTCTTTGAGCTTGAAACCCTTTCCCCTTGTCCTATCATGAGGTGCCCTTGCAAAAAGTCCCTCTCCTGCTTTTCTGTAGCCATTTCCTTACTAGCATGAGAAATTGCTAACTGGATATTTCATTATCATCTGACATTTTCATCCCCTCCCATATGCCCTCCTCCTTGGCTGTGTCCTTTAAGACATTATTATTCACATTTTAAGACTGTATTATGACATCTAAAGCTGACAGCATTTAAACATAACTGTTCTATATAACAATGCCCTCAAATTAATTTCAAATATTTCTGATTTTAGATTTGTAACATGAAACCATTGTTCATGATATTACATTTTTTTGCAGAGGAACCTTTGAAGTGGAGTATTATAATGAATTAATGGGAATACTCATGTTCCCTAAAATTGACTGTAGAACAGTCCAAAGTGCAAAATAAAAATTAGAATGCATGATTGCATGAGGCAAGAATTCCCATGTAGCCTTGTTTTGCTCTGCCTTAAGAGTTTCTATGGCTGTTTAAAAATAAATAGTGCTTGCTTTCTGTAATAAAGACAAAAAAGTAACCCGAAGTAAAATAATCATTTAGAAAAATGGACAATTTAGATTTAAATGTGTAATACTGATATATCAACATCTACATAATTCTTTTTTCTTTTCCAAATGCTGACTTGTGAACTGAAGGACCGTATTAATGTACCATCTTACAAAAAATTACTCAGAACCATAGAAATCATAGCAGGTAGGATAAATAATTGTCTGTTAGATCTACCACACTCTGGATTTGTACTTAGCTTGAGCAATGGTCATGTCTTGTGGACATTTACATGACATTAAGGATTTCATTTTTCTTTTCCTTCATTCAGTCTATAAGCATCATTGGCTCTATTTCATAAAATTTCATGATTAAAGAGAGTAGGATCAGACTCTACTCTTGCTGAAGTACTTTGTTTAGGTTTGCTCAAGAGGGTTGTGGATGCCCCACCCCTGGAAGTGTTCAAGGCCAGGCTGGATGGGGCATTGAGCAACCTATTTTGATGGGAAAGAGGTGTTCCTGCCCATTCTGTGATTCTATGCTTTCTTTGCATATATACTGTTGTTTTCATCCACTATTTGTGTTCAAGGCTGCTACAAACCATTTAGACTATACTAGTATATCAGATCAATGCTCTGTCATCACTACTACAATTTTCTTTTATTAGTTATGGAACTCTTTTTTGGTTTTTTTTGTAGAGATTTTTAACTGTGAGCATGAGAAGCCTGTTGTATATCCAGATGCCTGCAGGGAGAAAGACAGGGAAATCCGAGGGAATGAAGCCCTGAATTACAAACACATGTGCTACAACAAATAAAATTGAGACAGAGGTTTTAAACATCTGATTTTCTTTGGTTCGTGCTTGCACAGCACTTCAGTGGTAACATGAAACACGTAGTGCATGTACGTGTGCAAGAACAATCCTTTGGAAATATTAAAAAACCCTAATGGACAATTAGCTGAAATGAGCTCATCACAAAACTACTTCAGATGCTTTTGGCTTAAGCAGAAATGTGCCAATACATGGCTTAGTGAAGACTGTTCTGAAAAAGATGGCTGTAATCATCATCAGAATGAAATTTTTACTCTTAGTTCAATTAACTAAGTTGCTACCCGGTTCTGGGCACTGCTAGGTATAAGATGAACTCCTCTGGGTTTTTTTTATGCTCTGATTCTTTGCACAGGTGCCACAATTCCATCACATTTGCATTATTTGTCCTTTCTTGAGTGCCAAGTACTGGGAATTTCTGACTCATTTTTTATACAATACCGTACTCACCTTCTGTTGATCTTTTTCAGAAGATCTGTGTGTGTTTGTTTTGAAATAATGATTTTCTCCTAAACTCTCATTAGACTTTCTTTCAGGTTGATGTATCATAACTTGCATTTTTTGTAGTGATTTGATCATGAATAGTGTTATATATTGAAAACCCAACTTGGTCCTCTGCTATTGCATTCCATCTTTGATGAATTGGAACAAGACGTTCATACAGATTGTCATTGTAGTATTAATTACTGATTTTTAGAGCTACTCTCCCTTCTGTCTGTTCTCTACTCTCTTTAGCACTCCCTGTAATCCAGACTTGTAGAGAGATTGTGATGTCCATCAACATTTTGTACAACATGAAGTCTCAAAGACTGGGCAATGACACTAGCTCATTTCAAAGTTCTTGGGGTAAATGTTTTTGGTTTACGTGAATAATATTTTATGAATTCTAAGTTAAGATCAAAAAAGCTTTGCTGAGTGACACAGACACACACAGAAGATGGAAGTTTACAGGCACCTGTATCCTATTTTCTGACTGTTACCCTGCTCATGGCTGCCACGTCACAGAATCACAGTATCACAGTAATGATGAGGCTGGAAAAGACCTTAAAGATCATCCAGTCCAACTTAAAACCAACTAAGTAAACCTAAATATCTGACATCTAGATCATGCCACTCAGCACTTCATCCAGACTAACCTTAAACATCTCCAGAGACGGTGACCCAATCACCTCTGTGGGCAGCCCGTTCTAAAACCGGATCACTCTTTCAGTAAAAAACCTCTTCCTAATGTCGAGTCTAAACCCCCAGCAATGCAGCTTAAAACTATGACCCCTTGTCCTGTATCCAGTGTCCAGGGAGAAAAGACCTACCTCCGCCTGTCCATAACCATCTTTTAGGTAGTTAGAGACAGTGATAAGGTTACCCCTGAACCTCCTCTTTTCCAGGCTAAACAGACCCAGCTCCATCAGCCTCTCCTCATAGGGCTGACCTTCCAGGCCCTTTACCATTCTAGTTCCTTTTCTCTGGACTTGTTCCAGCACCTCCATATCCTTCCTAAACTGAGGGGCCCAGAAGTGAACACAATACTCCAGGTGTGGTCTAACCAGTGCCGAATACAGGGGGAGGATAACCTCCTTCTCCCTGCTGGCCACACCATTCCTGATACAGGCCAGGATGCCACTAGCCCTCTTGGTCACCTGGGCACATTGTTGACTCATGCTAAATTTACTGTCTTGCAACCTCTCAACTTTCTGGATCCTTGCTGACAAGGTATGAATCTCTCTTGACTTAGTACAACATCCAACTACTTTGTAAGAAATGTAAGAGGTAGGATTTCCTGGAAATAGGGATGGTAAGCAGAAGTACAGCAGCCAGTCCTCATACTGACCTAGCTTTACTTGCATTTTCATGCAAGGAGGCTGTGTGAGTTCAGCTGTACACTGACTGTCAGCTGGAAATAAACTATCACCTTCCCACAATGTGAACAGCTCTTGTGGGTGCTTCATGTGTACCTCTGCATAAAATCAGAGTGACTCAATTTAATTCGCTCACAGTTTTTAGTTTCTATTTGTTAACCCAATGCATATTGAATCCCATAAATACTTCTACCATTTATAGTATGTTGCAAGAAAATTCCTCAGAATGTTAAGCTGATTTTGCTGGTTGTGGTATTTGCTGTCTACACTAATGTAAATAACAGTGTTGTTTCTTAGATGCCTGTAAATTATGTGAAGAATGCACTTCTGCATCTTATGCTTCCTTGTTGGAAAATATTAAGAGCAGTTAGAAGATGCACAAAGCACAGTCTCTCAACCAGAGATCTGATATTATTGATGGAATACTGTAGGTAAACATATTCAGGGCTGGATTATTCTCAGCAATGCTTTGATAGTTTTCTTTTTTCATGCTTTAAATGATGAAAATTTCATTACTTTCTGATGACTGCTCCACCATGACAAAAAGCCAAAAAAGAGCTTTAAAAAGGCTCTAAAAATCAGTTTGTAATTTGTAAGGGTTCTATTTTATTCTGCCATTGACTTGATAGAGTGTGAACACTCACACTTCAACTTCCATCCATTTCATACTTTAAGCAAAAAAATTACACAGAAATTACAGATTGTGTTTTTTTACCGACCCTGTGAAGTTTAAATGTCTAGTCCATTTCTCCTTGTCTTTCTTTTGACAAACTACATTCCAAGAACTGTGATGCTGTAATAACTCTAAGGAATCAATCAAGAAAGCCTAGGAGAATTTTTCACAATATGCACAAAAAACGTCCTAACCTGGAAAAGAACCTAATACTAAAGAAACTTGTTTTTTATACATCTGTGCAGAAGGGTCACTTTTAGTTGGTGATTGTAAAAAAACTTTGCACACAAACATGAGTTTTGTCAACTATCTCCAATTTATAAACATAAACAACATAACAATAAAATGAACTTGATCGGTGTATACGTTACATTTAATTCAAAGCCTTCTAAATTGTTTTCTCAAGTTTTCTCCCAAAGCCAAGCAAGTTTTATTTAAGCAAAAGATTCTTTTGCATCTCAGATTTTATCCTTTACCAAGTTAAATCAAAATCCAAACCACAGTAGAAACTCTATGCGTCCATATTTCAGCAGGGTGATCTCTGCTGTCAGGAAGTGAGTTCATCTGCACTATACCCACCCCTGACATCAGTACAGTCATGACAAAATGCTGAAGAGGACCCTGTGCCATCTACCCACTTCCCTTACAAAGCTGAAGAGGGGACAGCTTCTAGTGTCCACGATGAGAAGAAAGTGGGTGACCAAAGGTTAAATCCAGAGTTTGCCACAATGTGATGTGCATTCAAAGATATTTTATGGTGTTTGCTTGGCAAAGGGGAGACAGCTGTGCTCACATTCACACTTCCCCTAATAAGTGGAGTTCTTTTAAATTTTTTTCCCTAACAAGCTAAAACAGTGGCTTACAACATCACTTTTCAGCTTGCAGCCTCAGCAGGATGAATTCAAAAATGCCACCGGTTTTACTTCACTCTGGCCACACATAATAACTTTTTCATATCATCTGCAAGAAATGTTTCACACAAGCACTTCAGGTCCAAACCTGTAGTTTGAGCTACTTCAAAATTGATTAACACTTGTGTTTACACAATGGGTTCTGCAAAGATATTATGCTTCTTAACATTATTGTTTTTCAAACACATACTCCAGCTGCAGCAGCTTTGCACTTTTAACAGACAGATTAGTAAATGATGAGTGATGCCTGGCCACTGCAGCAGCCAGTACCTGTGCAGAGCTGCAAGATAAACTATAAGGATCATTTTAGACTTTTAATCACCAGCAGAGAGCTCTCAGAAGCTCTAATCTGCATAAATTAGAATTGTGTATATACTACAGCGGTTTCTTCAACACTCCTAAACTCTTAGTTCAAGGACATTTTCCTGTCAATATAATGTAGGAAGAAAAAGCAGATGGAAGCCTAATATATTTAAAAGTATGCATACTGCTCTGAAAACAGACTCATACACATACATGCACTGGAGACCAATTGGTAGCATCATCTTTATCATATTTGAACCAAGTTTGTCATCACATAGTTGCACTTTTGGAGCTTTTTACAGCTTGAGCTTTTTCTCATGAAACTCTCTCACACTGATATGGAAGCAGTGGAGGGAAAAGGAAGAATCTTAAACAAAACAGTTCTGTTACTTCTGAAAATGATGCAAAGGAGAATAACACTTTTTTTTTAAATAATTTTGCATCTGCAAGCTAGGGAGCAAAGTGCTACAATTTGACAGGACACAGAATCATAGAATGGTTTAGGTTGGAAAGATCATCTAGTTCCTCTGCTAAAGGCTGGGACACCTCTCACCAGATCAGGTTGCCCAGCACCCCATCCAACCTAGCCTTGAATGCTTACAGTGAGGGGGCATCCACAACCTCCCTGGGCAACCTGTTCCAGTTCCTTGCCACCCTCATAGGGAGTAATTTCTTCCTTCCTATCATAGCCTAATGTATTTCGCTTTTCTGAAAACTTACTAAAACCTGCCAAACACATAAACATTTGAAACACTAAGTGCATGCTTACTGGGTTTTGCCACATCATCATCACTCAAGAGACTCCATCTGTCTTGGAATCTGGACAAGAACTCAACAACTGGATCTCACCCTGGGTTGCACTGGTCTCTGTAAAGTTGTGGCACTGGAACACAGTTCTCGTGCTCCTGCATTTTCATTTATTTGTTATTAGTCTTTAATAATTGAACTGACAATTATATTCCTAATAATTATAGTTAGAATCCTTACTAAGATGTTATCAACACCTCTGCAAGCAATGTGGTGCACAGCTTGTTCTGGTTGATCTTAATCTGTGCAGAAACCTAATGTAGAGGGTTCCCATGTGCTAAAAAATTCCTATTGTACCAAGAAAACAAGAACTCCTAAAAAAGCCCTAAATGTCTCTGCCCGCTGTTCTTCAGGCAAGTATGGGAAGATTTACAGAGACCATCTGGACTTATTTTGCTTCTTATCAAGCAGCAAAGGAGTTTGTTTATTTTTCCTTTCTTTCCAGTTCTCTTTTAGTGACTCATCTGCTAATGCTGCTCAGCCACAGCTTTCTGTCTTTGCCAGAATGAGTTTCCATTGAGCAGCACACCAACAGGGGAAAAAATACCCAAGGGAAAAAGGAGCTTAATTACATCCACAGCTTTGTGTCTTTCATGCAAGAAATCTCACTGTTTTAATCTTCTACATAATATTTGACTAGTATTCGCAAGTCACAGGTATAGTTCAGGACAGACAGAAATTATCAGGCAAAGTCACTGAAGTAAAATAGATTACACCATACTTAAAAATGGTTTTTTTTTTGGAGTGGGTTAGAATTCATTAGAAAGAAATGAATATTATCTGAATTTTCATCACCTTCATGGAGTCGCATTTGATGAGTTTCGCAAGAAGAAATGGTTTGGATAGGAATGCATAGGAAGGGAAAAGGAATGAAAAATTAACTAGAAAGTGGCTGAATTAAAGTTAAGAGACATTTGCTGAGTAGAACATACCAAGTACTGTGTTATTGGAAAATCTTTCCTATGTGGGTACACAGAAAGATTCAACATAGATCATAAGATTTCACTCAATTTCAAAAGCTCATGCATTCCCCCA
Organism: Upupa epops; assembly: GCA_013397515.1. Taxonomy (NCBI): domain Eukaryota; kingdom Metazoa; phylum Chordata; class Aves; order Bucerotiformes; family Upupidae; genus Upupa; species Upupa epops. The sequence continues at coordinate 249,089 of VZRI01003388.1, forward strand.
GTTAATAAAGTATTCTGTGAAAGTAAATAGATGCAGCATGACAACAATATTAAGGCAATTTATACTGCACCACATACATAACAAGCTAGAAGGCAATAGACTATCATGTTAGGGGGTTACTTTCCATAACAAATGATTGCTAAAAACTCCACACCAGGGGAGGGTCAGGTTGGGTGTTAGGAAGTCCTTCCTCACAGAAAGGGCTATCAGACACTGGAATGGACTGCCCAGGGAGGTGGTGGAGTCCCCATCTCTGGAGGTGTTTAAGGACAGACTGAATGTGGCACTTGGTGCCCTGGTCTAGCTGATTTGGTGATGTTAGGTCATAGGCTGGACTGGATGAGCTCAGAGGTCCTTTCCAGCCTCAACAGTTCTGTGAGTCTCTAACTTGAGTGAAGTCAGACTGGGCAAAAAGAAAAGCTTTTTCAAGATGAGGACAGAAACAGTGTAACAGGATGTCCAGACTGGTTATACAGTCACCATCACTGGAAGTTTTAAAAATCTGTCTGGATCAAGCAGCACAAGTGATATGGTCTGACTTCCTTGCTGACCCTACTTTTGAGTAGCAGGATGGACTAGAGCCTATTTATGATCCTAAATACACATACTAACCTGCATTGGTCTGGAAGTGCTTGGCCATAAATACTGTGCAAATGTATGCAGAGAATGTAAATTGTAATCTAAACATTATTATATTTTGCATGGCCTTGGGCAAACCTAAGCCATGGGTTCCTCATTCCTCAGGATGATCTGCACACAGCTTAAACTGGGCCATCTATATTCCCATGACCTATAGTCCTGAACAGTCTCCCACACTGCTTTTCCTTGAGGTTGTTCACCTCAGTATCACAAATGCAAAGGATATTTTTAGGGATGGTTATAAAAATGGATGGAAAACTCAAAGAATATTACACAAGGAAGGTTAAAACCCAAGCAAAACCACTGAGTGAAGAAAACCTGGACTACTTCAATATTTCCCACTGCCATCACATTGTGATACAGGTAAGACCGATATATTAAAAAAGTAAAACTTTTCTAGGCTAAATACAGTTCTCTTAGGCCAAATGGCCCTGTAGATGGTCTATCTGTGCTTCTAATGGGAGTTGCAGACTAATAGATGGCAGTAATTTAACAGAAGGCATGTGACTGGGCAGGTAAATCAGGGTTGGACTTGACAACCTTAAGGGTCTTAACCTGTATAATTCTATAAAAGGAATTGGTTGTACCTACTGTTGGCAAAGAATCCTACATCACTTCTGTGCCTGGAAAAACCACTGCCTGACTCTCCATATTGCCATTGTCAAGGCCTCATTCTAGGGCTACATTAGATTGTTTTGGGGACATATACTGGAAACTCCTGGAGAGATAGCTGCTCAAATCTCTACACAGCATGCTATTGCTACCATAGGCATTTTAAACACTCCCTTTAATCTGCCATTTCTACACATAATGCACACTCTTCAAAAATGGATGCCTTTTCTGGGAGCAGCTTTTAGAAGAGAGTGTGGAAGAAATGCACTTTGCTGGCAATCAGACATCTGAGAACTGCATAGCAATCTGCACAAGTAAATGTTTGTTTAGAGGAAGAAGTGTTGTAGTTTTCATGATGATATGGTCTCTTTAAATCATTAAGATCCAAGAGAGTGCTCATTTAGGCTGGAGAGATTAGAGCCCTTGCTTGGTATAGCAGCTGTTCCTAGGTACTACTTGTCTTTTTTTTTTTGTTTTATTTTGTTTTTATCAGCTGCATGATGACTCTCTTTGGGTCACAGCACACATTTCTTTAATTCGAAGTCTCTGGCCTACAAACAATGCAGCTGGCTTGAGAATGCTTCATCTTTTACTGCAACAGCAGAGAAGGAAAAAAGTTCTAAGTTTGGCTGATCTATGGAAAACATTGGTTCCAGACAACTTCCCTTGCTTGGATAAAAATTCATGTTTGGATTTTCAAAATCTGTTCAGATGCACAAATTTTGTCATGCAAACCCACAGTGTCTATTTGTACATAGCATTTGCTCAAAGCCTTCCTGTGTTGGGAGGCATTGTGCAGGCATGGGCATGCTGCATGTGTACTTACAGGCGCACAGAATTCCTCTTAGACATTGTTAGGAAAACACAGCTTCAGCTACCTGTACAGGGGAAAAGTATGAAGAGATAATATTGTTTAATCACCATGGTGTCCAAATGCACTGGGAGGAGTGCATTATTTTGGTTTATCCCACTTTCCATAACTCATCTTTCCTACTTCTATCTTTTCTCTCCAAATGGGACTTTTTTTTCCCCAAATGCATTTTGGAGAGCTTGTTTGTTACACATGCTATTGTTCTATAGAAAGATTGTGATTACATCTATGACACGTATAAACTCCTACATTCAGGTGTAATTTTGAATAACACATACCTGAATATTCTTTTCAAAATTGTACAAGTTATATGTAATCTCGATGTGTCTGTGTGTGTATGTCTTTTTACGTGAGGTGAAAGAAATATCTTGTTCCTTTTTTTCCCAAGTCAAGTTAGTTTGCTTTTTCACCTGCAATTCATAAGTGGGATTTTTTTTTAAACCCTTCCTGTACTGCTTTTGTTTCATCCCATTAGTACATCAACTACATTAATTGTTTTAGTTAGTCGTGGGTTTTTTTAAAACTATGGCAGTAGAGAATTTTTTGATGTGAATCGTTGCAAGAATATTTTCCTCTTAGAAAATGTTGTTGATTTTAGAGGTAGGCAAACAAGAGTTGGGCACTTTATTTATCCATGCCAGACACATTAGGATAATCTTTTATATGTACATACAAGAAAAACGTTTTTGACACAGAATGGTACCACAAAGAAGGATAATTCATTTCCACCTTTGAGCAAGAGCTACATCAAAGAGTTTCAGTGATTCCCTGTTAACTTATTTACTCATTAAAAACCCACCACTCTGTTTGACTGACCAGTGATCATACAGTAATACAGAAATTTATTAAGTACTAACATAAGCTTTTCCTTAAAATCTTTACTACAAAAACAAAATCATAATAAATAATGATAATTTAGGTGCCTCCCTCTGTATATTCCTGATGTGAACCACCACAAACCCTCTCAAATCTGCAGCACAAAATACAGCTGCTTTCATTCCTGGTAATGAGTCATCATTTAATAGCTCCCAGGGGGAAGAATTATAGCCTGCTGGAATCAGGAGTTACCAGTGTAATAATGAAAGATCACTGCCGGGATGGAGTTACTGTACTCCATGTACTCTCTCACATCAGAGGGAAAGCAGTATGTTTTACTAGCTGTGAGCATCTTGCCAGCAGTTCCTTTACAACATTTAGTGGCACTATCTTAAGAACTGCTCTACCATGGAGCCTGTGCTTAACCCTACAGGCATAAATCCTTGGGCCTCAGGCAATTATTTGCCTGATTTGGCAAATTTACGAAGCTTTGCAACAAAAAGGTTCACAAAACAATCTTCTGAGATTCAGAATATGTTATAAAATTGGACCAGATCATTAATTGGTGAGTGTCCTCTCTGGACATGTTATTCCTATGAATATTTGTGCCTAGTCCCGCTCTGAACATGTCCTGTCCCAACACTTATCCCAGTGAAGACGCAGACATATCTCTTGATGCATTTGATGTAGGGATGCAGAGTTTGTAGCTTAGGAAGAGCAGATTTTTCTAAGGAGCAGACAGGCTTTAAGTTTAAATTTGTCCCTTAAGGTTTTTGAAATAAAGACTTACAGAAAGTCTACACTTTAGTTCCAAACGTTGATGTTTATAAAGAAGAATAAATATTAAATTATTGATTATTAAATATTAAATAATTTGTGCATTCATTTAGAAAGGAAGTATATGACTACATAATTTTATCCATATTTTGGACTCCACGCTATTAGATTATTTATGAACATGTTGCAGCAACCTGCCAAATGGACAAGTACAGGTGTTGCAGGAAAGAGTGTTGACATAGCAGACTGCATAATAATAGAGGCTATTTTAAACCCTGGAAAAGAAAGAAAGGATTATGTATGGAACATCAACTTGAGTAAAGTTGTTGCTGACAGAGACAAAGCACAAGAGGAGAAATAATGATATAAAAAGGTTTTATTTCACTTATCAATTTGTTTAGATGCTGCTAAACACTTACACAGTATAGAACCCTAGGCAAGATGAATGCCAAGCACTAGACAATCCCCAAAACACCACCCTGAAGAAATCACAACAAGGATTCATGTAGCTGGGAATTCAAATGTTAGTGAAAACACTCCATTTTAGACAAAATATATGCTATGTTAATTCTGCACAAATCCATGACAGAGAAATAACTCAAACCTCCCCAAATACTTAAATCTATTATCCTCTACATTTCTTAGTTTATTTTTCTTGGAGGATATAATACCTACAGTAATTGCATAATCACAAGATATTCTGAAAACCTGCTGGAAAACTTTTATTTTTGTATATTATTATTTTTATAGATAAAAAAAATTNATATATAAAACTAATAATTCTTTATACAATGCAGTTACCAAATTGCAGACAACCTATTACATCATATGGGAAAGTCTGAAGAAAGAAGATGATTTCCCCAGAGTTACTGGAAAACAGAGCTAGCTACATACCCATTTGGGATATGAAAGGGTTTGCAGTCCTTTCCCCTACCAGAAAGGAACTATCTGACAGAATGAATGAAGTGTTCCCTAGCAAAGACAACCACAGTTAGTCACTAAAATACTTTCCTGACTACGAAAGAATACTGTGGTTTTAAAATGCCCAATTGATAATAGTGATAGCAGTTTGATATTCTGAGCATGCAAGTTTTTCATGGGAACAAGGACAATAATTCTGTATAATTTCATACCACAGATGTCACACAAGCAATTGTGTAGTAATTTCGGACAAACATCTACACTACTTTATTTATTCAAAACATTATTTTCAAAAAGCACTGCCAGAAAAGAGTCTTTGTGTTATTTTCTTGTCCCATATCTGTATATTAATTGCCACAGCAGTATGTCTGCTTGCTGCAACTAAGTGCCATACAGAAGGCCTATGGTAGCATTAATCTAATTTTTTAGCTTAGTAAAGATCAGCTGCAAGGAGCATCACAATACCCCAGACAGATTCTGGCCAAAGCCAAGATCTGACAGCCAGTTCATGTAAGGACAGAAGAGTTCATGCATGCATTTGCTAGTGTTGCCATCCTGTGCCTGGTGTGACAAGTCTCCTGACAGTTTTTTAAACTGTACAGTACTTCTATCCTCATTTCCCTGAGCAGAATTTTAAAGGGTGGCTCCCAAAATGCAAATATTACTTGAACTGGTACCTAAAATCATGTTGTGCTGCTTCTCAGTACAGAAGCCTGAAACATTATGTAAATATGAATGTCCATGTTCATTTGTCCACACAGATGTCTCCATAATGAACTTCCTTTCTTTTATTTTCTTCCTTTTTCCTCTAAATTTAGAGGGACACCTCTGAAGCGTGGCCCTCATTTCAATTGACTGGGTAGCATGTTTGTGACTTGTCTTTCAGTGATGCAACCAAGATACCTTTTCTCCCTAGCAAATATGTGCCAAAACTCATACACAACTCAAAATACTCAGTTGGACATTTACTTAATCAGTACTGCAGAACAACAGTGAAAGTCAGATTAAATGAAGCATTATTCTAAAAAATGGCTTTTTTACAATTGTATGTAAATGATATACAATTGCATATAAAGTCAGACTATTGCTGGCAGAAGTGTTATTTGTAATATCCTCATTTTGTCATAGATATTAAGACTGAGGATGACTGCTGCATAATACTGTCAGACACACACCAAACTACAAAGAATCCCTCATACTCTTTTAAAAGACTTTTCCCATGATCTTTTGGAAGAAAATCTGGGCTTGCTTATGCAGAGATACTCAGGAAAGACTCAATTAGTTATATGAAGCTAATAAACAAAAGTTAAAGCATATCCAAAATATTCTGCAAGGGGATTTTAAGATCCTGCAGCTCATGACTGCTAATCCCCCACCAATCACTGAGTCATCCATGGCTGGCAGAAATATTTCCACATGGAGCTACACTAAGAGTCATGTATTCCCCTTCTGGATGCTACTGAGATCTCCATAAAGCAAGAGCTAAAGTCTCATCAATTGCACCATTCAAGTGACAGAATTTCAGTGTCTACACTGGAAAGGCTTACATTTCACTCACTTGCAAACGAGACATGACTCACTAGAAGTCTGTACAGTGCAGTGAGAAAACGAGCAACAAGACATTGTTTATGGTTGCGCTCAAGTATCTAGTCATGACCCACATTAAAACCATTTCACATTTTCTCCCACGAAGCTAGACTTCTAAAGCAGGGGATTGAACAATGTTTTCTTATATAAAACAACTATCGAACAAAAGACAAACACGTATCCAAAACCACTCAAACAGCAAGCTTGTTGGCCTGCATTTTTATTGCTTAAAGGACATTTTTTTTGTTTTATGTTTTTCTCAGCACAGTAATCTCAAAAAGCTGGGCTTAACTTGAAATATAATAATTAATTCTTTAATTCTGCAAAGAGTCTCTTGTTTTCAGGGACATAAAGATGGCCTCAGGCAGCATCACAATGTCATACAGCAAGAGAAAGCTTTGTATCAGATTCCCTAGCAATACATATTGTGTTTACAGAGATAAACACATCCCACCAAACATAAAAGAAAACCCCATTCTCATAAGGGGAACAGCTCTTATATGAGATAGACTTTTGGGTTCAGAAAAAAAATCAATCTTGTGATGGCTCCAAGAACATACTAGCACAAAAAAATGAGAACTATTTTACTTCAATTGTCCAATTTTGGCAGAGTTGCTGTCTGTTTTCTCCCAGCATGAGGGAAATGCCACAAAAGGTGTCTTTTTCTTTTTTTCCCTTTAAACAAAGCAAAAAACCAAACAAAACCCCAGCATGACAAAGCTTTTAACAGTGTTGCAACAGACAGAAAATAAGAACGAATTTGCAAATGTAGACTGTCACTATTCCACATTAGAATGGAAAAATGATTGGTCCAACAAACATCTAAGTCTTATTACACTGATATTATCCGTATCTCAGACTCAGGCCATATTTTAAAAGAATATATGAAAACACTGGTGTGACTGGATAATCAGGTAGCATGAAGGGTAAACCTCACAAACCTCACCAGATGAAGTGAGAGTATTTCATAAGACGAATGGTATCCAAAGTAATTTAAACAGGTCTACCTTTATGCATTCTACAAAAGTCTTTACTCATGCTAGTTGTTATAGTTTTAAAATACAGAAGTGCTTAGGAGGGCAAAAGTTTGGCTAAATGGGAGGTAGCAAGTGGTACTGTTGAAGGAGGAAACAGAACTCCCTAAATTGTTAGTTACAAGGCACATTTTTATAATGTTAGTACCAAGTAAGCTATTGAACTCAAAGAGTTAAAGCTGGGAACATTGGCAGCCAATATAAGGCAAAGTAATCTATCGAATTAGTCAGCTCGTCAATAGGTATGGTAGAAACGGCTCTAAGCTAACCACAAGAAAATGTAGTCCCATGCACTTGAGAAAAATAACAAAAATAATATGTTAGGTAAATACCAGAGGATTAAAACATATGCCTATGCAATACACAAACACAGTAGGAATCTACAACTACCTGAGCAGAGGTTGTAGTGAGGTAGGTGTTGGCCTCTCCTCCCTAGTAACTGGCCATAGGACAAGAGCAAATGGGGTCAGGTTGTGCCAGGGGAGGTTCAGATTGGATCTTAGGAAAAACTTCTTCCCAGAAAGAGTAAGGAGGCCTTGCCCAGGGGGGTGGTAGAGGCACCATCTCTGGGAAGGGTTCAACAAATGGTACACATGGTGTTTCAGGAAATGCTTTAGTGGTTAGGGGTTGTAGGCCAGATGGTTGGACTTTATGATCTTGAAGAACTTCTCCAGGCTTGATGATTCTATGCAATCAACACCTATTGATGCAGTGTTGGAAACTTCTTAGTAATGTACAAGCAGAATGTGGACTGATCTTGTTTAAGAAATATTAATTCAAATAAGTATAGATTGAAAAATTGTTGGAATTATAGGAAAGTAGTCCATCATCTGAACAAAATTTTACTTGTTCAATTGTATGAAATAAAGGCTGCAATTGCTGAATAAAGCTGTAACTGCCATCTAGAAGTTTATCAAATGGATTATATGGTAGTGGATTTAAAAAAAAGAAGATCTGTTTTGATATAAAGTACATGTTATAGCTATAACATGAGAAAATAGGCACAAATTACCACGAGAAAAATTCAAACTTACAGCTGCCTCCCAATACCTGAAGGGAACCTACAAAAAGGCTGGAGAAAGACTTTTCCCAAGAGAATCTAGTGATAGCTCAAGGGAAATTGTTGTTAAAATAAAGGAGAGGAGGTTTACACTAGATCTTAGGAAGAAGTTCTTCAGTGCAAGGGTTTAGAGGCTCTGGAATCAATTGCCTAGAGCTGTTGTGGCTGCCCCCTCCCTGGAGGTGTTCAAGGCCAGGTTGGATGAGGCCCTGAGCAACCTAGTTGAGAAATGTCACTGCCCATGGCAGGGAGGTAGGAGCAGATGACTTCTAAGGTCCTTTCCAACCTGAGCCTGTCTGTGATTCTATGATTATGAGGCAGGATTCTGCAAAGCCATACACGGAAAATATAACAGCTAAATCATCTATTAACAGAACAGCAGTTCCCAAAGATCTTAGTGTTGACATAATCCTCCCATGAAAAATCACTTGAGGACAATGACTTTCCCAAAACCAAAATAAGTCCAGAGCAAGTACCTCTATAGTAAGACTTCACACTAAGCAATACTTCTGTGTTTATCCTGTGGCATTGGCATATTGCTTTCTGTTTGTTTACTCACTCTTTTCCTTGTTAAGGATAACTTTTAAACAGCAAATATTCATCTACATCTCAAGATGAACTCAAATGGTTGACACTGCATTAGCCCTGTTATAGTTTCTTACATATTTCATAAAAATATTAATTCAGAGATGCTGTCCTAAATAAACCAAAGAATTAAGCTGCTCTTCAAGTTCCAAAATGGGCAAATTTTTCCAGTAACATGGAGAAAGCCATGTTATTAGGCCAGCTTTTCCTAGGAATTTCAGGTATTTCTTCACTGTTTGTCCTACAATCATTGGATTGTATCACCAAGTACATTGTTCAGAGGGTTGTGATCAGCAGCACAGATCTTATTAAAGTCTATAAATATATGAGGAATGAGTGTAAAGAGGGAGGTGCCAGTCTCTTTTCACTGGTGCCCAGTAATAGAACAAGGAATAATGGGCTTAAGATAGAACATGGGAAGTTCCACCTCAACATGAGAAGACATTTTTTTACTGTGAAGGTGATGGAGCCTTGTGGTAGGCTTGCCCAGGGATATTATGGAATCTCCTGCTCTGGAGACTTCCAAAACCAGTCTGAATATGTTCCTGTGTGGCCTGCCCTGGGTGATCCTGCTCTAGCAGTTGGGGTTGAACTAGGTGATCTCTAGAGCTCCTTTCTAACCCCTAGCTTTCTGTGATTCTATGATGCTTCTGCAATGCTTGAACTGTTGGGGTTTTTTTTGTTTTGCCAAAATTATTCATATTAATAATCAGCCACATTCTTAGTAAAATTGTAACAACTACATGGGCATCTCCCAGAGAGGTGTGTGCCCTGTGGGACTACAAGTCATAGCAATGACTCACTGTATGGTTTCTCTCTGTCTCAAGAGTGATGAAAACAATGACCGCATTCTCTTTCCTGAGTGCAAATTCTGACTACCCTAAAAATTTTACTATCCTTTGGGAAACTTGATAAATTAGCCATTAGTACTCATGCACGTGGCGCCTCTGCCTTGTTTCCAATGAGAATGAGTAGTGTGTTTTGCTAATGAACCTGAGGACAGCACAGAGAGAGGACTTTTGTGTGACTCTCAATAAATAATAGCCAAGAAGTGATAATGCTAGCCCAACCTAACAAAGACTGTTTTTAGGGCTAATTGACTTTGTTCATGCATTAGGAAAACTTGATGTAAAAGCTTTGAAATTGCAAATTGCATTTGGACTTGAAAATACTAATTAATAATGAAATAAAAGTATTTGGCACAATGGTCAATTTAAGGGGTGAAAATCAAAGCAATAAACCGACATTTTGACTTACATTAGTCTTGCTGACACTCTTACAGAGTTTACCTAAAGTAATTTTAGACAGACCAGTACCTCTGCTTCACTTCAGTCAATAACAAGAGTTCACAGATCACAGTAATGAAGAGGCTGGAAAGGACCTTAAAGATCATCTTATCCAACCTAAATCCAACTAAACCAAGTAAACCTAACATCTACCATCTAGATCATGCCACTCAGCACTTCATCCAGACTAACTTTGAACACTTCCAGAGATAGTGACTCAACCACCTCCATAGGCAGCCCTTTCCAAAATCTGATCACTCTTTCAGTGAAAAACCTTTTCCTAATGTCAAGCCTAAACCTCCCCCGATGGAGCTTAAGACTATGACCCCTTGTCCCGTCTCCAGTGTCCAGGGAGAAAAGATAGACCCACACCTGACTACAACCACCTTTTAAGTAGTTATAGACAGTGATATGGTCACCCCTGAGCCTCTTTTCCAGGCTAAACAGACCCAGCTCCATCAGCCTCTCCTCACAGGGCTTATCTTGCAGTCCCTTTGCTATTCTAGTTGCTCTTCTCTGGACTCTTTCCAGCATCTTCGAATTGAACGCAATACTCTAGGTGTGTCTAACCAGTGCTGAATACAGGGGGAGGATAACCTCCTTCTCCCTGCTGGCCACACCATTCTTGATGCAGCCCAGGATGCCATTAGCCCTCTTGGTCACCTGGGCACATTGCTGACTCATGCTGTTTACTGTCCATCAATACCCCCAAGTCTCTTTCTACCCGAGTACTCTCTAAGAACTCCATTCCCAGCCTAGGGTTGTTATAACCAAAATGCACAACCCGACACTTAGCCTTGTTAAAACTCATCCTATTGGAGTCTGCACATCCCTCCCGTCTTTCCAAGTCCCTCTGCAGTGTCCTCCTACCCTCCAACAAATCGACATGGTCTCCAAGCTTGGTGTCATCCACAAATTTGCTCATGATGGATTCCAATCCATCATCAACATCATCAATGAAGATGTTGAACAGGACCAGTCCTAACACTGACCCTTGGGGGACTCCACTAGTAATGGGTCACCAACTAGATGCGACACCATTTACCAGCGCTCTCTGGGCTCATCCATCCAACCAGTTCCCAACCCAGCATAGAATATTCCTGTCAAAGCCCCTTGCTGCCATCTTTGCCAGGAGTATAGCATGGGAGACCGTGTCAAATGCTTTACTGATATCCAGGTGCACTACATCCACCAGTCAAGTTACTTGATCATGAAAGGAGATCAGGCAAGACCTGCCCTGCCTAAACCCATGTTGACTGGGCTTAATCTCTTGGCCATCATGCAGTTGTTGCATGATAGCACTCAGCACTAACCATTCTATGACTTTGCCTGGAACTGAGGTGAGGCTAACAGGTCTATAGTTACCTGGATCATCCTTCTGACCCTTCTTGTGTATGGGGGTCACATTCGCCAACTTCCAATCATCTGGGACTTCACCTGTGATCCACGACTTCTGATAAATTATGGAGAGCGGTTTAGCAAGCTCATCAACTAGCTGTCTCATCACTCTGGAGTGAATCCCATCCGGTCCCATGGACCTGTGGGGATCCAAACGGATCAGCAGGTCTCTATCTAGTACCTCTTGGGTAACAGGGGAACTACACTGTATCCTATCTCCATCTGTTAGATAAGTAGTCATCCTGAAAACAGTCTACCCTGTTGTTGAACACAGAGGCAAAGGAGGCATTAAGTACCTCTGTCTTATCCTCATCTCTAGTTACTAAATTTCCCTCCATGTCCAGTAAGGAGTTCCTTGCAACTATGTTAGCTAGAGTCCAAGTTTTGGGGTGTGTGTGTAAGATAGCTCTTCTACAGTATAAAATGTATGAGAAAAAATAGCTACAGAGGTTCTAGGACAACCAGAGTCTGGTTTATGGATTGTTTCCAAATGAAACAAACATGTTTCAACATGAAACAAACCAAACATTCAATGTGGTGGAATGTATCAATTCAAAGTGATTACAATGTTCCTTATTGATTAACTCTCTTGGAACTAATAATATACAATTAATTAATTCTATAAATAGTCATTATCTAAGACAGCACTTCATGAACAGCATTCACATATTTTCTTTGTATTATTGAGACATTAATGGAAACAAATGATTAATAATATTGTGCAGCTGTTGGTGACTGTGCAGGAAAATGCCACATCAACAAGAACAGGACTAATGTGAAGCACTAGCAAATGTTTGCCTTAGAACTTCTCATCACTGGTAGGTTAAAAGACAGCTGTATACTTCTGGGATGCTCACTCAGTTCTGTATGAGCTTAAGTTTAATTGCCTAAGGACAGAAAAAGCTTTGGCTACTGATCCAGAACCTCACTTACATACAAAGAGTAACAGTAGTTTCCGTTATTAAATAGGCTATTGTCAACATTTCACAATCTTTTAGGGCTCTTGTAAGTCTGCTAATAAGCATTTAATAAGCACTGCCAACAACATGGACTATATTATTATGCAATTGAGAACAATATGGTAGACTAGAGTATTAACATGGATGAACCCAAGATAAATAGGACTTACAGAGTTTATGCATGTTGCAATTTTTGTAACACTACTCATATAATCATGCAGTACCATTAATCAAGGTGCTGGAGTCCTCACAGACACAAGAAGTTGCTACTTGAGAAAAAAAGTCCTGCTTGATCACAATATGAAAGTAAATTCTGGCTTTAAAATGCAACCACAAAATGAAAATACATCTGAAAAAAAAAGAGAATTATTTATGACAGTCACTCCAGACATAATTTTTGATCATCTACAAGAGATAGAGAATACCTGACTAATAACCTTGCTATATAAAGTTGCAAAGTACCACAGTACTTAATATGAAACCATTACATTCTGAGGATTACTCTTGAAAAATAGAAAGCTTCCTGATGAAGTTCATCATTGAAATCCAGTGAAAATTAAATGTAATTTATAATCACTTAAAAAAAATAATCTCTGCATAGGCTATTCTAGTGGCTTCCAAAACAGTATAAAAAAGAATGGATATAATAATATAATAATTAATATNATTTCTTTCTTTATTACTCACATGTCAACATTCAGAAATGCTGACTAAGATGAAATAACACTGTTTATGGTCTTGGTTTATAATGTGTGTCTAGGATGGAGCTATTGAAATAGTTTTGTGAATTTCTAGGTTAATTTGATACTGTAATGACTTGAAATTCGTAACACTTAGTTTGTAAACCTCTCCACAGACTACCTGTTCCACAATAATACTATCTGAACATACTTGAACTACCAGAAAACTTTATAATGTGATCTTTTTCACAGCTTAACTTTAATCAGATTCAGATTGCTTGAGAGAAAAAAGTGAACAAGCAGACTTTGTTAGTTGCTGTGTGAATGTACTGTGAAAACACATATGAAAAAGATTTTGGTTTACTATGTTTTTTCAAGTCAAAGATTAATTTTGCTGTTTAGATTTTGTCAACTTCATTATGAATTATACAGGTTCTAAAAACAGATAGCAAAGCCCATTAGAAGCATGCTGAAGAAAGCTTTAGTTAGTTTTGTTAACAATATGCTAATATCAAATAATAAAATACTATTAATGCTCTTGAAGAATAGAAAAGCTGAATTTTGAGACAATGTCTCTCTTCCTCCACTGTCTAATCTGTGGAATGGAGAAAGGTATCTCAGTAATGGAACAGTGTAAATCAGATCTGCATAAAACTGCAGAAGTTGGCACAAAAATGGCATTGAATAGGACTATAGATTGGCACCTGGCAACACAGCAACTCATTTGTATGACTTCTGACTTCTTGATTTTTGGGGGATTACTGAAGAGATGCTTCTCAAAAGCAGTAGAAATGAATTAGATCTTTATCAGGTCATCTTAGTTTTTCTGCTCTGTGACTCCAGCTCAGATGGATTTGTTCAGGATAAACAGCACTTTATGGTCCAGAGGGTCCTTCCAAAAAATATTTGTACTGTTCATTATTAATAGGACGGCCCTTTACAACAAAATAAAGAGGGTGATGGAAAAGAGCTGACCTTGTGGTACTTCTCCATCTCCCTGAAGTAAGCATAAGCATAACAGACTTTACAATGGAAAATCATATGTGATTGTTATTCAGTGGGTTATTTTTTTGTTTAACAACAATATTTGCATTCTGATGTTCGGTTTCTGTATGGAATTCTTTTTCTGGCAGTTTTGAAGGCCATCTTGTGGCCATGGCATTTCATTGTTGTGCTTCAAAGCTGCTTTTTTTGACAAAGGGACAAACACTGATCTCACAGCTGTATCAGTCAATGCTAGTGCCATGGAAGACATCAGCACAACTGGGTTCAAGTGAGGTAATCATTCAGATTTTATACAACTCCACTCAAGCTGTACAGTCATTCTGCTGATATTAAAATTGAAATCAGGATTTCTATTTGTTTTTCTAAAGCAGATTCTATAATGCATTTAATTAAGGAAAATGTCAAAGCACAAGGGATTCCTGTGGCTTGCTTGCAAGACTAGGTGAAAATTTCAGCTCTAACACACCCATTAGGTGAGTCCAGCATCCAGGGTTAATCAGGCATCAGGGTGTCTGCTGAGGCAGTTTTCAGTAAACAGAGAAAAATCTCTGATGAAACAGCTTAGTAATCTTTTGTGATGGACACACAGAGCCCATTTGTAATTTCTGCAAGTACAATAATGGACTCTTAGTGGTAATATACATTAAAATATTAATTTATTCTTTTTATTGTAAATACTTGTTTACGCTCTAAATGAAATTATATGCTGTTGAATCATAGAATGGTTTAGGTTGAAAGGGACATTGAAGATCATCTAGTTCCAATACCCCTGCTGTGGGCAGGGACACATCTCTTTCACCAGACCAGGTTCCTCAATGCCCCATCCAACCTGGCCTGGTCCATTAAATATTAGATTACCCTTAATATCATATTTTGTTTTATAAATGCTCATCTCAACTAGAGAGAAACTTCCCCTTATTCATTGTGGCTTATTTAAGTTTTGGAAAGAACAGATGTACCTTCCTTTGATGATAAGCCTCATAGCCAGCAACTATTTTTCATTGACTTAAGAA
The DNA here is from genome assembly GCA_013397515.1 of Upupa epops. Lineage (NCBI taxonomy): Eukaryota > Metazoa > Chordata > Aves > Bucerotiformes > Upupidae > Upupa > Upupa epops. The sequence goes on from VZRI01003388.1 coordinate 264,332, forward strand.
AATTCTATCAAGTATCATAAAGATATCAAATATTTCTAAAAGGATAACTCAATATTATACAATCTGGCCTAATTCCTTTAATAGTGGACAAGACCTTTACTGTTGCAGAGTGTAGTACAGTAGGACATTGATTATAGGAAGATAAACTTTAGCTGATGTTGCAATAGAAATGATAATGATAGGCTCTTAGCTAACTCTTTCAAGGTCTATTTTAAACTAAACTCCAGAAAACATAAAAATGATAATATTCCAAAAACACTAGTGAAAAAATAACATACTTTGTCTTGCAGCTGATGAAACCAATACATCTTAATATTTGTGTTAGTCTTCCTCAGAGTGTAACAAAACATGTACTAACAAAACAAACTGTGCTGTGCAAAGAAAGTGTGTATAAATGGCTGAACCAGAGCATCTCTTGTAGCAAGGCTGGGTCACACAAACACCTGGCAAATCTGCTATGCTTCCACACTCCAGTGCCTTTCTCTTGTTGCCAGAAGACTCTGGCTGCATTTTGTCTACATCTGCCTGACATCCCCGACTCTGGCTTCTGCCACATCCTAAGAGAAATTCTATTTGTGTCCCCAGAAGTGAACAACAAACTTTGGGAAGTAGCTGCCTCTCTGCACTGGAACACATGACAGATGCCTGTGATGAAACTACATTGTGATACATTTAGAAATGCACCAAGACTGATTGAAAATGCATGCTGAGCAGAAGAAACAAGGGGGGGGGGGGGGGAAACAAAGTTCATTGTCACCTGGAAGTAATTTACAAGACTGTGCTGCACTTGATGATCAAATTAACTTTTCCCAAACATTTAAACACTTCTTTATGAACTGCTTAAGTCAAAGGATCCATTTTTTCTGTTTTCTTTGGGTAGTCGGGAGAAATGGATATCTGGCTATCATCATGTCACCACAGAAAAGAAAGTACTTTGTCTTGGCCACTTAACAGGTAGTCTACACAGAACTGTGAATAGGATGTGTTTGAGAGTGAACAGAAGTGTTGTCGAGAATGTGCAATACTTCACTGAACAGAAGTTTGCAAAGCAGTTACACTTCTTTTCCTATCAAGTACAATGTGTGCCACACGTCTATATTCTACAACAATAAGAAATGCTTAATCAAGAAGGAAAATGCCAAAAGCAGAAAAAGCTTTTTGTTTATAGCAACAAGAAATATATTTCAGCATCAGAAGTGCCAAGCTCCATAATTATGAGCTGTCAGTGATACTTCTAGATTTTCCTCAGACTAACTCATTCCATACACTGTGTTGGAGTAATTTTATTGCAACTGCACTAAGAAAAAACACTTTGATGAATCTTACAATAGCTAAGTGAGACATATTTTAAAGGTCAGATAATTTGCAGATAATTACTAAGATGAAAGAACAGTGAGCACTGTCTAAGTATAGTGTTAAATACAATAGGGCTTCAGGCTACTTTCCTGTGTGAGGAACCATGCTTTGTTATTTCCAATTTTTGCTTGAAGTCTGAATTTCTTTTCCTTTATTTTTATCATTTTCAGCTGTGAGGCTGTCAGGAAGCAGCTATATTCCAGTAAGAGACCAACTCATAAAATAGTGTTTATCATTGTATGCAAAGGCCTTTTAGGAGGACTCATCTGAAAACAGGTCTGCAACATCTAATGAACAAAAGGTCGGATTGCAGTGGAGGAGTGAGTATTATGGTCTTCAACCTAGGGCACAAAGGACAATGGTTTACAGCAGTACATGCAAACTTCTCACAAGGAGAAGCATTAAGTGTGAGAGAAAACAGTCCTTCTTTCTCTAAAAGCAAAAATAGAAAGGCTATGCTGGTGATTCAATCCTTCAGCTGAACAACAGCCGTAGATGCCTGGAGTCTTAAGTAAACAGGTTGCCTTCAGATTGCATTTGTGTGTCCTGACTTGCTTAACCATAGAGCTTGTATCCTAACATGTTTACCCAGAAGGAATATAGGGAATCACATAATCAGGACACAACCTTTTTTAGCTGTATTATAAATGTGTATTTCTCCATTCCTAGTAACTTGTAATCCCTTTGGCCCTATTGACTCCTGGGATCAGATTTTGCAATGGTCTGTGTGTCCTAGACAGTGATAAGACTTGGAAAAGCTTTTACTTTCAAGGTTCACCAGATTTGGTCCCAACTAGTAAATATCTGCCTCCCAGGGAGCAAAGGTACAGAAACTACACTGGCCAAGAAGGCCAACAGTAGCCAGCAGGAGCAGGGAGAGGGTTGTCCCCATCTTTGGCATTGGTGAGGCCACATCTTGAGTATGATTCCTGTGATCAGTTTTTGGCGTCTCAATACAGGAAAGATTTAGACGCTGGAGAGGGTCTAAAGAGGGGGCAACAACAATGGTGAAGGGCCTGCAGAACAAGCCTTATGAGGAACAGCTGAGAGATCTAGGGCTATTTAGTCTGAAGAAAAGGAGGTTGAGGGGAGACCTTATCGTTGTCTACAACTACCTGAAAGGAGGTTGCAGAGAGGTGGAGGTTGGTCTTTTCTCACAAGTAACTAGAGAAAGGACAAAAATAAATGGCCTCAAGTTGCAGCAGGGGATGTTTAGGTTAGACTTTAGGAAAAAATTGAAAGGGTTATCAAAGTAGTGAAACAGGCTGCCCAGGGAAGTGGTTGAATCACCATCCCTGGATGTGTTTAAAAGCTGTGTACATATAGAGCTTAATGACATGGTCTAGCAGTGGGCTTGGTAGAGGGAGATTAATGGTTCGACTCAATGAACTCAGAGGTCATTTGCAACCTCAATCATCCTTTGATTCTATACATTTACTTAGCAAGTGTTGAACCTGAAAACTTATCAAGTTTTCATTACACAAACATATTTGCTGTCTTACTGTACTGGATCTAGCTGGGATGGTGATAATTTTCTTCATAACAGACTGTAGGGTACTACATTTCTTTTTTGGAACCAAAACTGTATTGATGGGTTGACAGCACACTGGTGCTTTAGTTATTGATGAACAGTGTTTGCACACTACCAAAAATGTAACTATTTCTCACTCTGCCCCATCAGCAAGTAGACTGAGGCCAGGAGAGAGATTAGGAGAGGATGGAGGAAAAGCATACATATATGACATCAGGTTCAGAAAAACATCTGGGAGTGAGAAGGGGAATTGTCTTTTCAAAGTAACTGTTGCTCTCAATATATATTTCAGTTGCAGAGTACTCTAACAAGTTCTTTGAACTGGTACAACGCAGGTTGTACAATTCAGTATTCTGCTTCACTATAGGCATATGTCATAGAATCACAGGGTTGGAAGGGACCTCCAAAAGTCCTCTTGTCCAACACCCCTACAATAATCAGGGCCATCACTCACCAGACCAGATTGCCCCAAGGCCCATCTAGCCTGACCCTGAATGTCTCCAGGGATGGGGCCTCCACTACCTCTCCAATGGAAACCTGTTCCAATGACCCAGCACCCTAAGAGTAAAAAACTTTTTCTTGATGTCTAACCTAAACCTACCCTTTTCCATCTTAAAACCATGACCCCTTACCCTATCATTCTCTGCCCTATTGAATATTTCTTCACCAGCCTTCTTTAGGCCCCTTTCAGGTATTTCCTTTTGACTTAAATGCACCAGGGTCTCTGAAAAGGAACAAACCCAAGCAACAATCTAACTCTCTCTAACTCCCTAACTAGATTGATAAAAGCTTTTGAACACACCATAGTATACTACACACTCTACTACTACAATTACTCACATGGGAAGTATCCTAACAGCCTTCAAAGCATTCCATTTTTTCCATAGGCAATTAGATGTATTCTGATTATCTCCACAAGTCCATCCAGAACTGAGACCACATGTAACTCCACTTACATTGTCTCTCTTGACTATGATCCAGTCTTGGTCTATGACTGCTTGGTACAGAAAACAGCATAGGGAGAATAATAAGTGAGCTATATTCTAGACCTCTGAGCTGACATAATGACATTTAGATCTTTCTCTGCACCTGACAGGGCACAAAAGCCAGCAGCCAGGACTTGAATTTGTTGTTCAGAGGCAACAAATGCCCTGGAAAGAGACACTTCATCTCATGGCTTACTCTCCTTAGTTAGCAGACAGGTTAGTAGATTTTCTTTGGAAATGCTTTTGCTAAAAGCACAATTATGAGCCTGTTTTCTTACAGGCCCTCTACCAGATAAATGAAACAGCTGAGGAAATCCCAGTCAGTTTCACACAAACACAGAACTCAAGGAGGAGAGCATGTGGTCTACATAGCTATTCCAAATTACTTCCTAAATCAGAATTAAGGACTGAGGACTACAATAGAGAATAAGTTGCACTCAAAGGAAAATTAAAATGGAGAAACAAGTCTTTTCAAGCCTTTTGTTAGGTGCTGCAGGTGTAGAGCTTTTAGAAAACTGATGTATGTGTCGGTTTCAAAAATTACAGACCATCCTTTCACTCATTTCTACATATTTTGAACCGAAATAATCTGAGGCAGAAGAGATGCATCCCTGGATTCTTTTCAACCTCTAAGTCATTTTATGTTTCAGCAACACTTCTCTGTAACAGCTTTGTACTGTCCAGTACTCACGCTGTCTTGTGAATCTGCGAGAAAACCTAATGTGTTTTCATGCTTAATACAACCTTGCTAAATAGCAAGTCTGGGCTATTGAAGCTGACATGGGAACAAGGTACATCACCCTCAAAAAAATAAGTTAATTACTGGCAAACTATGATCAGGACCAACACAGATACCTCTAGTACTCCAAGAGTTCTGTGAAGAGGACTAAGTGGCATGACACAAAGACATGATGGTGCACACTTTAATACAAACACACTTCAAAGCACTAGAGCTGCTCTCAGTAAAGGTGCTTTCAGCTTTGCAATTCTGAGTACAAATCATTTTCTGTAATAAAAAGGTAAGAAAATCAGAGGACTACGTTGTCTTGACTTTGATTACAATGTTGTATGGACAAAATGTTATTCAGTGAAGTTCCAGGATTCAGTTTGCTCTGCATTTTTTCAATATAAAGAACTTTATCCATCAAATCACCAAAGTCTCATTATTGAAATCAATAGAACTATTAATGTTACCTAAACACCGAGCATCGGAACTGGGATCATACCCAGTCCCTACAGGATGACATCTTTCCTGTCTTTTCTTCCTGCTTCTTAACATGTAACACCTTTAAAGGTAAATCAATATGGAAATACATGTGGTAAACATAGTGGGAGAAAACAACACAAATAGGATTTCTTTTTTTCCAGGGAAAATCTTGAATGACTAGTACCAGAGCATTTAGTGTCCTAGAAAGCAAGTAACATGAGGAGGAAGATAGTCTTTAGGAAGCTGACTCTGCTTTCTGCCTGTTGTTTCTTGGAGTTTCTAGGCATTATAAACATCCTCCTTGTTGCACTCAAGTATTTTCACTCGAAGTACTAAATTATAGGCTGAAGTAGATACTTCTGAGCAGTGCAAGTTATACCATTATTTTAGCACTGTAAGCTATTTTGGGATTTGTTTTTGAGAGGAAAATTTTGGATCAGAATAGCAGGGAGCAATTTTTAAAACTATGTATCTTATATTTTAAAAATTATGTATTTTCCATGGGTATTTATTTATTTACTTTATTTGTACTTAATATAAATACTGATGGAACATTTATTAGAGCAAACTATTTTTCACTTGACATGACATTGGAGCAGTAAATAATCCTTATCTGAGTGGGTGTTTCTCTTCTGTGAATGAACTGAAGGCAGGTGCCCATTGATATCACATCACTTTCATTGCTCACTTGCCTACTGATTTTTCAAGGATATACGGCTCAACTTCCTCTAAGGACATTCAAGTTTTTAGGGTGATTTTGCTGAACCCAGACTCGTAACAACTGCAAAACACTCAGGGTTGCTTGTCTTGTAAGAATACTTTCTATTTGCACTGTTAGAATCATTACACCCCAGGTTTGAAAGATGACGTGTAAAGAGTAGCAAAAATTTCCTGCCATAGAATAGTGATTTCTGATGGTTTTTTACTTACAGATACTTAATAATATATCAGTATGTGTCATTTGACAGTGAAATTATGGGAAATGGAGCAGAAGGGGAAAGCAGCTAATATTTAATAAAACCATTGATTTTGATAGATTTTAATTTCTTCTCTCTTGGGCAGGAAATATTCATAACTCATAACTCTGAGGCATTTGCTAACTAAAAATAATGCATTTTATTACCCTATTCTATCATCCCTACTTAGGTATTTTTTCTTAGCAATTTGATTCCGTAAACAAAAGAGGAGACAAGAATAACAGGACTCATTCTTCCCTCTGAAATCTCAATTTCTTATTTTTCTCTTTCAAATCGACTTTGTTATTATGAAAACTATATGGAATTTTTCTGGGTGGGGGGAGTGGGGAAAGGACAGGAAGTCGGGTTTTCCTGGGTTGATTACATAACTCATCAGTTCTAATTTTGAAATTGTGAGGGATTAAAAAAACTCAAAACTATGGGACAACAAAAATGGGTGAGGGGACAGTATTCCAGTAATCGTATCCCTTATTTCTTTTAGGTACTGTAACCTTATTAATGCATTGCTACAGCAATTGATTTGATGCAAACAAAGGAGAAAGCAACAGAAAAACAATGGAAAAGACTATGGTACCTGGAAATGAGTGCCACTAACTAAAGAAAGAAAAGCACAAACTAGACTTAACTGCTTATGAAAAATCTCAAAAAAACCCCACCTGTTACTGTGATGCAAGGTAAAAGCAGCATTATTACAGAAATACTGGTGTTTTCTTGTCTGTTCACTCATTCCCATTAACTTATTTTAATTTATTCAGTAGCTCCAGGTACCATAATCTACTCAAGCATGAAACTATAAAATCACTGATGTTGCTGCCCCCCTTCCATGGAAGAAAGCCATCTTCTTATGTAGCAAAGCTTACCAAAGTGTGAATATTGGTTTATTTTCCACACCTAAACACACTTGGATATTAGGTTATGTAGACCACACATCCCTGCAAAATGAATGCAGGGACATCCTGCCCTCACCATTACCTTTAATGAAAAGCAGAGACAGTTTAGCTCAAATAGAAACAAACTCATTATGGCTGGAAAGGATCTCCAGGATCATCAAGGATGACTTCCAGTCCTCATCCCAACATCTCACCTGGGCTATGGCCTCAAGTGCTCTATCTACTCAGGTTTTAAACACCTCCAGGGATGGCGACTGCACCACCTCCCTGGGCAGCCTGTTCCAGCGCCAAAATCAATCTCTCAGTAAAAAACTTCCTAAGATCCAATCTAAACCTCCCCTGATGCAACTCGGGGCCATTTCCCCATGTTGATACATATAGAATTAACTGCTGGTGCTTGAATAAAAAAAAAAAAAAATCCATGCCTCTTTGCTTAGCCTGAAAACCAAATACACTGAACCAGATTTACCTACAGTTTAAAATATTAGTAAGCCAGATAACAAACTGGTAGAAAGATAAGAATAGAAGTACTGCAGGCTTCTTCTATACTCTTACCTCTTAGACACTGAAAGAATGTTCACATCACTTTCTTAAGGTGCTACAACTTTATAACATTCAGTATATTTTTGCAATGCTGTGACTGGGTTCAGCATTCATTCTGCTGGAACAGACATCCAACATCAACACTGTTCTGACCATCTCAGACATTTCTTTGGAGATGGTCAAAGCTTTCACAGGGCAAGAATTTGATATTTGGAAAAAAATCTGCACTAAGGCTTCACTTGTTAAAAAGACATAAAATATTTATAAAAAAAAAAGCCCAGCTTGGCTACAGAATGATGTCCTAAGTTTCCTGAGCTGCTGATTCATCTTGGTAGAGCTCCATGCATGTGTTGTGAGTTCCAAAAACATCTTCCTTATGTATACAAGCTCTTGCCAAAGGCATTACAGAATCCAAGCTTCAGCTGAAAGCATCCAGAAATGTTTTGCAAGCCTGAAATATTGCACCGTAGAAACAGCACTGCAAACTGTGTGGATGATAGATAGCCTGTGCCTTCAATGCAAAAAAGAATGAAAATGTAAGGACCACTTTCTCTCTCATAGTTTTGTACCACTTTGGAACACAACTGTCTTCCCTAAAAAATATTTCCTGGTGCTACCTCTGAAAAATTCTTACAATATGTCAGTGCCATGCCACAAGCCCTGGAACAAAGAAAAGCTTAGTATACTTATTTCAGACTGTCTGAAATAACTAGACGGTTTGGGAGGAATGTTCTTTGCTAGAGCAAGACCAGCGTTATATTCACGTATATGGAAGTAAGAGCAGACCTCAGTCAGATCCAAGTCTAGGAACTAGCAGTAATTTCTCAAGGTTTCTCTCCAATTTTCTCTAGAATTACAGAGGTTTTGTTGCTGCCAAGATCCTAGCCCTGGTAGTTGAATACATGACTGAATGAAACTCTAAGTGGAGTGGTTCTAAAAGACCTGCAACACTGGCAGTAATGACAACCTCTAAAAAACAAAATGAAAAACCTACAAGGAATTGTTCCACCTAAGGACCTGAAACACACTGCTTACAGATACAGTAAGAGAACAATCAAGTTTGCATAACCTAATTTGGTGATGGAAACAGCAACCTTGGAGACTTCACACATAGGAAACTACCCATTAAACACCCAGTCATGCTGTTGAGAGGAAGGTTAAGTCAGCAACGTATTTAAGTGTTACAAAAGTCTGAATTAAACCTACATTTTAATAATAGACCCAACATTTCTGCAGTGAAAATGGTCAATCTGCCATTAAAATTAACACTTTTAATACTTTTATCTACAGACCTTTTATAAAGCATCACAGAGTTTTTAGAGCCTTTTACTTGGTCAATAGATCTGACTTCTCATTCTTAGAAGCAAGAATCACTTACTCCATTACCCAGACTACACACTCAGGGCCAGACCTGAAGAAGATGTTTGGTTTTGAATGACTGTACTCAGAAATATATTTCCCAATGAGTCTGCCTGCCTGCCCAGTTCTCTTTCATAGCTAATCCATTCACTAAGAGTTTTACAAGTTAAAAATACAGATGTCAGTACTAAAACCAGCACAAGAAAGCAGAATGAAGTAAGGACCTTTTACCACATTTTTTCCTTGACCATCCTAGCACCAGGCTTTGAATTTGGCATGGAGCCAACTAAAGAGATGGAACATAATGAGGTGACAGGGAAAGCTGGCTTTAAGAAAATAATCCTAGTAGTCAGGGGGAGTCAAGGGATACCTACAAAATTTTTATGTGGCACTGATGCACTTCAGATTTTAACTTTTAATGGCTCAATTAATTTTTAAAATGGCCAAACTCTCTTTACTTACTCTTTTCTTAATCTGTCAGCCATACTTTTATTTTTTAGAATGGTTCAATCACATTACTCAGTGTTTCCAAGGCATTAAACCACATTCATGTGGAGCACAGAACTTTAGCTTAAAATCTGTCATAAGGTACCAGTCTGACAGTCAAACCAAGTGCAGAGGAAGTTATTCTGGGGGAATTGCACTGCAGCATAGATTTTCTTCACTTTTCCCAACATTGCATTTTATTAGGAGTAGTGGAGTATTATTTTTACAATACTCCAAACAAAAAGCCCACAGTGATGTGTCTCAACTACAATTTGGCTGTGTTTTGCCTCAGTTCTTACATTTTGTGAAAAGCTGTGAAGAGTAGAAGCATACTTCACAGAGCAAATTGTAGGAAGTTGAGAGTTTTCCTTCAGTCTTTTATCACTCTAGCCAAATGTCACATCAGATTCCTCAATTATTCTGACGGTCTGAGGTTTCATGAATTGGTCAGTAATACAGCACTTCACCTTTCTTTATTTTATAGCATATTTATGACTATTGTTCAGACACAATTTAACTGGGTTTGCATATTCAGTGGCCCTCAGCATGTCATCCCACTGAATGCCATTCATGTTTACTGATAACACATAAACAACCACTTAATTTCTTAGCCGAAACCACTAGAGAATATAAAGAAAAAAACCCCTCTGTGATTAGGATAGGATTGAGGTTTTCTCAGCAAAAAAAAATTGCACTTATCTGCTCTAAATGCCATCCTTCAAGCAAGCAAACCACAAAGGATAACATTGCTGTTTAAGTAATTTTCAAAGCTTACCTTTAAACATAAAAACTTCATACCAGCATTTTTGCCACAGTTTATCTTCTAAAGTTCATGGCAATATCACTATATGTGCATCAAAACAGAATTGGCTTTTTTTTATTTTTACCCTATTTTTTCCTTAAGTGATATAGGTGATCTATGATTTAATTTTGGCATTCTGTTTCATGAATTTAATTCAGTCACAATGTTAACACAGTGTTTTAATTTACCCTAACTCAAGAAATGATGCTTTTTGTGCAGGCTTTTTAAAAGTTTTTACATTCTTTTGGCTGCATTTTTCATCGTATACTTAAGGATCCTTCATTACTTGGATTTCCTATGCATAACCTTCTGTCCCTTGGCTATTTTCCTTGCTTGGAAATAACTTGCTAAGACGTCTGGGCTCATGGCTGTTGCTTTAGCCATCTGTTCCATAAGAACACATTCAGATTTTGTAACTTCTTGATGGATGAGAATAACAGACTTTATTGCAGCAGACAATGAAAAGTACTCTTTTAGCATTGCAACCAGGAAATAGAGAAAATGCTGCTTCTGAAGATGTTGTTTTAAATGGAAAATAAACCTAGTTTCATTCTTGGTATTTTCTGTCACTGTATGAAATTGGAAATATTTCTTTTTAAAGCAGAACAAAGTAACGTGCATAAGATTTACTATGCCAGCAAGATAGTTCTTAGTAAAGCCTTTGACCCGTCCCCCACAGCCTTCTCCTAGAGAACTTGGTGGCTCATGGTTGAGACAAATGGACTCCTCTCCACCAGGTAAAAAGCTGGCTGCATGGCTGAGCTCAGAGTTGTGTTGAATGGGGTTGAATCGAGTTTGGTGGCTGGTCACAAGCTGTTCACTAGGGCTCAGTATTGGGGCCAGTCTTGTTTAACATCTTTACTGATGATCTGGATGAGGGAAAACAGGGCACTGTTAGTTTTCCGTTGACACCACATTGGGCAGCAGTTAATCTGCTTGAGGGTAGCAAAGCTCTGCAGAGGGGCCTGGACAGGCTGGATTGCATAGGTGCTGACTTACAGTGGCTGAAAATGAGCCATCAGTGTGGCCATGCTGCCAAGGCTAGCAGTATCCTGGCCTGCATCAGAAAAAGTGTGGCTATCACCAGCAGGGATGTGATTGTTCCCCTGTCAGCACTGATGAAGCCTCACCCAGAATACTGCATTCAGTTTTGGTCCCTCAATACAACAATGGATGGAGCTGGTCCAGAGAAAGGTAATGAATCTAGTGAAGGGCTTGGAGGACATGTCTGATGAGAAGTAGCTGAGGGAACTGGGTTCTTTAGTCTGAAAGGAGATTGAGATTTGTCTCTTCTTCTAAGTCACTAGCAAAGAAGAAAAAACATCTCAAGTTGTACCAGTGGAGGTTTAAATTAGACATTAAGGAAAACTTCTTCACTGAATGATTGGTTAGGGATTGGGACAGGCTGCCTAGGGAATTTGTGGAGCGACCATCCCTGAAAGTGCCAAAAAAATAAGTAGATATGACACTTGCATGCAGATTGTGTTGATGGTTGGACTCAATGATCTTGGAGATCTCTTCCAATCTTAGTAATTCTAGGACTATAGTAGTGCTGTAAAGCATAAATAATGCATAGAAAATGGAAGTCTAAATAATTTGGTACTTTGCTAAAAGTACATTGCGGGAAAAGAAGTGCAGTGTCATCTACCAATACTAAATTACTGAAAGTGCTAGTGTATTTAGCGCAAGAGAACATAATACGTGCATCTGGACCAGTTTATACATTAATCTACTCTCATTTGTCCTAGATATTAAATTATTTCACTTCTCAGAAATCTACAGCATGCTGGACATCAAGGACAGTACAGGGCTTTTGGCGTGGATTTTGAAAGGTTATGTAAAAGATTGACATAAGGCTTGGACTCCCATGAAAAATACCCTTCTTCAGGAAACGTTCAGTGTAGGAAGAAACTCTGGTGTGTAGGACTGCCTGAAAAAGCAAGCTTTAGGCACTAAGGAGGATCACCTTAACACTGCTTTAAGGCTACATTCAGATTTTTATTTCAAAGTACTGTCACTTAAAATAAGGCATGAATTTTAACTATTGAAACAAGCTAGGAACTAGTTTACACTCTACTTTATGATTGTACTGGGCAGCAAGTACAAGGTACTTAAAAGGAAAAATACAGTAGTGTCAATTGCATCCAGAGTTAACCAGTTTGAGTTGCAGGTTAAATTTATCATTGTTCCTGAGGGCTTAAGTCCCTGCCACTGAAGAACGCAGTAAGAAAAGAGAAATTTTCCAAGAATGAATTACCAGGTAATAATCTTTCAAACTGCTATAGGAATTGGTAACTTGGCTGACTTGCTAAAGGCTAACCATAGCCATCTTCTTCTTAAGTAAGAAGATTTTACTGGTAAACACTTCAGGCGATTTGTCTTTTGAATTCCGTACACAACTCCAAAAAAAAAAAAAAAATCTTTTAAATGCTTCTCCTTTCCAGGTTAGATTGAACTTATGTAGTATTAGTTCTATTTAAAAACAAACTAAACTTCTGCTGTCTGTGCGGAAGAGAGCTGATGCAGAAGAGTGATTTATACATAGATGTTACACTTATTTTTACAATAAATCTCACTGTATGGTCAAACACTGCTGTGAGGAGGACACCAGCTAACTGACGGATTCAAAGGTTTCTGAGTGTGTGTCATTTGAAGAGTGTCTCTAATGTTAACAAGGCAGTGCTACAGCAGACCTGTATGGGAAGCACATCTCTCTGTTGACAACCCTCAGTGAAGCGTCCTCTTGAAAGGTTTGTTGACACTCATTTGTGTCTTTTATGCTTCCCTCTAAATGAAGGTGCACAGAGCCCTTTGCAAAGGAGCAAAGTGTTTAAGAGAAGAGTGGTGAGTTGGCTAAACCAGAAACAAATAATTTATATCTGAAACATGAAAAATGGACTTGATTTCTCATTGCAAGCATGGTAGACCATAGTGAAAAGTCTCTCAGTTCTCCCAAGCAACATATGACCAAATGACTCCTGAAATGCACATCAAAGGTACAAGATAGTTTCAAGCACAACATATAAGCCAAATTGCTGAGGTGAGAAAAGAAATCCACTAAACAAGAATTTGTAGGGATGTTCCACCTGTGTCTACTCTGATTTGTAGGATACTACTTTTTAACACTCAGCTATGTCAGCTTATTTTCTCCTGAAGTTTCCAAAGTAAATAACATGTCTTTGAATCTGTGCTTCAAATTGCACTGATTTGTTGTCTTTAATTTTAAGCTGGTGTGAATTGCCCACAAGCAGGTAAGTTCTGAAGAACTACAGGAAAGCATAAAGAAATATTTGCAGAGACTTGAACCATAAGAGTTAACACAAATAGAGATTACGTGCACAGTATTCCCATGGAAATACACAGTTCAAGTGAGGGCTCTCCCAGTTTGGGCTCAAAGATACAGAACAGAATTGAATCACTTCATATTCCTGGACATCTAAACTCCCTCCTTCTGTCCCCACCCAATCCTTACAAATTTATCTGGAAAGCAGATATTTTTAATCAGTTAGTGTGATACGAAATAAAAAGCACCCCAAAGCAACCAACAAGCCAACAAAACAAAACACAACCCCAACAGCAAAACAGCCAACAAAAACAACAAAAAAGAGGGATCTTAAGGTTAGAATAAATACACACTCAGTGAAGAGACTTAGACAAACATTCTACTGTCTCAATAGGGTTAAACTGTTACTGACACTCATGCTTGCGTTGTCCAAAGGAACAGCAATGTTCCACTGTATTCTTAAACAAAATGAAGTTGCTTTTAGATAAATTTATGTCTGTTTATGGATGTAATTAATTTGTTCAGCTGTTTCTCAGAATTGTTGGAATTAAATGCCAGCTATATAAATTCTTTTAAAAAAATAAAAACAAATAATGTATACAGCAGAGGATTGAAACAAATACCTCTCAAAGAAGCAGAGGCATTCTTTACACTCAGTCCTGGGGATTTTAAGGACAAGGGCATCTTTGCTGTTATGCTTGGGCTTTTGGCAATAGAAATCTATAAACCCAAATAGATTTTTTTTTTTATTGTAAAAAATGACAGGGTTTTTTTGCTTAGACTTATGGTATTCTTATTGGAAGGTTACTGGAGAAAGATCTCAACATTTCCTGTATTCTCCAGATAAAAACAGCTTTGATTCAGGCTTACACACATCAGTTCTTGTGATTACCTTCACAGAGGTATCAAAGTCATTAATAATTACCTTTGAGAACTGGTAGAAATTACAGAAGATTGGAAAAGGGCAAATATATCACTAAGCATTTGACATGATACACGTGAGAATTCCATTCAAAGAAAACCAGGAAAGACAAAAGGACCTGAGTAATAGGCAGTCTGGATTTGTTGAGAACAAATGCAGTATAGCCGTCATTATCTTTTCAGGACAGTATTATAAGCCCTGTGGACTACTTAGAAATATTGATTTTAATAAGGCTGTCTTCACTTCACATGACAGTCTGACAAACTGAGGGAAAAAAGGTTGTTGACAAAGCTAGTAAATAGTAAAGGGCAAGCTCAGAGTTTTTCATTGCTGATCCTCTGCCAAGACAAAAGCAGGTCTGTTTCTAGGACCTGAGATTCTTATGTCTGCTTTGGAAGCAGTGCTTTATTTCAGTTTAGTGATCTAGATGAGACTACTATGACTGTGGACAAGGTAAGAACTAAAATAATTTGAGAAACTGGAAATAAGGACTGGAAAAGCAGCAGCATCCCATTCAAGAAGAAGATGTGCAAAGTTCTGCACTTTGGAAGTTACACTTGTTACAGACAGTCACACATGAAGTGTCTTCTGAAGAATGGATAAATGGGTGGTACTCTGCAAAACAGTCTGAATGAGACTCAGTGTTTTACTGCTGAGAAAAGATGAATACTGTACTTGGAGAGACACAAAAGGCTAGAGAACATTATTTGAATTCATAGAACTGTGGTATCATTTAAGTTGGAAAAAGACCTTCAAGATCTTTAAGTTTCAACCATGAAACTAACTGTACCAAGCCCACTGCTCAACCATGTCATTAAGCTACACAGGACTTCTAATCATGTTCAGGGAAGTTGATTTAACCGCTTCATTGAACAGCCTTTTCCAATGCCTGATGACCCTTTAAATAAAGAAGTTCTTCCTAATGTCAAATCCAAACTTCCGTAGCACAATTTGAGGTCATTTTATCTTGTCCTATCACTTAGGATACTTGTTAGAACAGACCAACCCCCACCTCTCTACAGTCTCAGGTAGCTGCAGATAGCAATAAGGTCTCTCCTCAGCCTCCTTTTCTTCAAAGTAAACAGCCCCAACTCCCTCAGTTGATTCTCATAAGGCTTTTTCTCCAGACCCTTCACCAATTTTTCTGCCCTTCTTTGGACCCACTCCAGCATTTCAATGTCTTGCTTTTATTCTTATTATTGTACTTCAATAAAGTTGTACTACAGGAATGCTGGGGACAGCCCCTTCCAAGCACTTGAAGCAGTAGGACAAGGGGTAATGGTTTCAAGCTGGAAGAGGGGAGGTTTAGACTGGAAGTCAGAAGGGAGTTCTTCACAGTGAGGGTGGTGAGACACTGCAACAGGTTGCCCCGGGAGGCTGTGGATGCCCCCTCCTGGAAGTATTCAAGGCCAGATTAAATGGGGCCTTGAGCAACCTGGTTTAGCGGGGAGTGTCCCTGCTCACAGCTGGGGGCCTGGAACTAGATGATCTTTAAGGTCCCTTCCAACCTGAACCATTCTATGAATCTATGAATCATCTAGAAAAAGTTAAAAAGGGAAGCAGCATAAATTATTTCAGATTAAATAAAAGTAGGTTTTTAATCAACAGTTTAAGAGCATCTGGACAGGAATTATATGTCACAAATTTGAAAACATAGCTAGAATATATTGAGATGTTTAAAGGTAAGAACATTTGTTAAAGGGCAGAACTCACTGAATTTGTCTTTAAATGGATGAAAAACAGAGTAGAAAACAGTAGAATATGTTCCCCATGGTCATTGTGGCTAGAGGAAGAAATGGTAGGCCTAAAGTAGGAAAGTGGGGAAAAGTTTGTAACAGACAAGATTTCTTAACAATAAAGACAGCCAAGTCATGGAACAGATTGCTTGGAAAGATCATACGGTCTTCAACACCAGAAGTCTGCAAAAAGGCTGGAAAAAAGCCACAATTAAACCCTACTCTGTTCAGTGACACAGATACACCTATCTGTTCTGGAGAAAAGTGTGAGTGTCTGTAAGTGTCATTTATTTTTCTGCAATTCTGAGAAAGGTTTGTTAGGGACTACCTAATCAAACTTTACAAGTTAATTAGTCTGGATGAAGACATAAACCTGTATCACCAAAAGTACTCCAGAAAGAAAACTTTCATGTTTGATTCATTTAGCTTCTAAAACAGAGCCAACAGAAATATCACAGGGATGATCAAACCTTAGTATATTAAAATATATATACATGCCAACCAACCTGCAACAGTTTCCTTTTTCCTCTTTAAAATGTATGGGAAAGTATGTCAAATGTTGGCAGATTTAAAGCACATTCTACAAGCACACAAGTAGTTTATAGTAAATTGTTTTAATTCAACATACAGACAGATTTCTACTCTAATACCTTAGAGCTAGAGTCTTCCAACCATAAATTTATTGGTACTGCAAGATATGAAGAGCTAAATATTTTTAGTAGCCTCTGAAATACCATCTGGAAGTAAGTCCTGTTTTGGAGAAACACTATGGAAAATACTCTTTTAGAGAATCTGGGGATCTCCTTCCTACTCTTGGACTCTTCATCTAGCTAGCTTTCCTACACTGTGCTGAAAGCTAAAAATATCGTGCTGACAACACTGAATGTCAGAACAGAATTCGGTGGTGGGATTTGGCTACACTGAGAAGGAGAATCAGCAAAAGAGTTTAAAGGGATTATGGAGGAGCGGGAAAGCCTCACAGCACTCCTGCAAAACAGGTTTTCAACTGTTGTGCATAAAAAGTCTGCTCTGGGATTGACATACTCTACAAGCAATTCCAGGTGCTTTTAAGAGTAAAATCTAATAGAAAAATCATACTGGCTTTTAAATTGAAAAAATTGTTAGGCCTTTTGATAATCATTAGATTATATCTTCTAAACAAGCTACAAAAAATTTTTTAGAAACACTCATTTTTGCTTTGACACCAGCTAAGAATTTCTTTGGTATATTTTTAGGATAACACTTCTTTGTTTTAGTTCTCTTATAAATACAACAATACTTAATTTTACTGTGTCTGTTACGAGGACATAGGATTACAAACACTGTTCAAGAAAACAAAACCATCAGGCCTGATACCAGTTAGGTGCTACACATCATAGTAGTATTGAAGACACGACATTAAGAAGCTGTTTTGTCTTGAAGCAGCAGACATTTGCCTTCTAAATCGCAAAAGGAGGTAAACCACAACTCATCCAGTACACCACTAGGAAAATGGACAACATGGTGCCATGGGTTGACCTCTGACTCCTTTTGCTAAGATATGTGCCAGCCAGATCCTTCTCAGTGACGTTATAAGACCCTGAGATGCAGAAGGCCTTCTCACTGGGGCTTCCAGTTGGTGTGAAACAGCAGCTAGTGGCTTATCGGGCACTTTATAGTTTTATTTCATTTTTTGTAGTGAATGAAGGGAAACAGATTCCATTTCTGGATACATAGAGACTCTTTATTGAAATTTACCTCAGAAATGATAGTAAAAAGCAACATTCCATGTGCATATTCCTTAGTCCTACAGAGCAAAATGTAAATCCCATTATCTTGTTGACTATATCTAGACAAAGTTTATCTGTGTCTGTTCAATGATTGTGTTGTCAGTTTTTTACTGGTGTGCAGACCTCATTCTTGTTGGCTCAAGCACAGGTCACTGAGCCATCACTTGTCTTGGGATTAGAGGTCCTTTGTTTTTTTAGCAGGAAGCTTTTCTTCTGATCCATTGTTTGGTCTCATATTGGCGAAATTTTAACCTGTTGTCATGCCATGATTTCTCTCTTTACGTGTCTTTTAACTGTTTCTTATTTTTGGTTAATAAAATGTCTTGTTTTTCTTTACTATAATATTGTCCTTGGCTTTCTGTTGTGTTCTAACAACCCAGAGAAATTCTAACTTCTACTAAATAATCTAAACCAAGACACCCTGACAAAAGGAAGACATTTTGACCTAAAATTAGAATTTTAAAAATAAACAGTGCACTGTGCTGAGAAATTCTTTGTCCAAACCTATTTCTAATACAGCTTATCTGTATTTTCCTTCCTCCTATTAAAATCAATCATTTTTTCTCCTGTGATAGTGAGAAAGAACTGTTTGATTTTGCAATTCAATTTATACAAGTCTAATCCTATGGGACAGAGGTAAGAAAAGTCAGTATCTCAAACCTGCAATTAATTTATTCTGATGACTCAAATATCATTCTGGCATTTAATCTCCTTGCAGCAGAAAGCACTTTCAGCTGTAATATTAAGCTTCTAGTCATGCAACTGGCCCAAGTTAATTGGCAAATGAAGTCCTTAAACTGGCATCATAGAAAAAAACCAAAAAAACTTCAGGTTATTTTAGGTTCAACATTGTGCCATGCTATTTTTTCATTATCTTGGAAGAGCAAGTTACTTTATATTATATGAGTTTCAAACTTCAATATGTGAACTTTGGCTGCAGTAATAAACATATTATGATACATTCAATTTTGTGTTGTTTTCATAAAGAGAAATTATTTGTTCTGTAATTCACATTAGCGGACCAAATACCACAGTAGCAAGAGTGAAGGAGAATATTACATGATTTTATTAGACAGCATACAATGAAAATTTTCCCCCTCAATTCAATTTCAACATCAGCTACAATCTTCAGATATTTAGAGTTTTGCCGTGTGGACTTTCATCCTCTATTCCCAGGCTCAGCTGTCCATTGTATAGACACTACTGAGTATACAGAGAGAATGGCTGGGATAAACCTGATATTTCTACCACTGACACAAAAAGCTATTAACTTTTAATTGACTAAGAATTCGAATAATTTTTAAAGCTCTTGTTATGCTTAAAGTCATTTTTAATTCTGCATGCAAGGGTCCTATCCATTTGATTTTCTTCTCATTGCATAAAGGGTTGAAATCTGTTAAACCATACAATAACGATTGCATTTACTGTTTCTTGCTGTAGTAGTTGTAGCCTGGCAAGAGTTTTGGGCACTGGGTAGGGGCTGCTGGCACAGGCCTTGGCAAGAAGCTTCAAAGACCAAAACTCCCCTCAGCTCCAGTTACTCACCTACCTCTGAAAGTTTGAACCAGAATCACAAAACATTAGGGACTGGAAGGGACCTTAAAAGACCATCCTGACTGTCTCAGTCTTATATACAAGTGGTACCAGTGAAAGTTTAATTTAGATATTAGGAAAAATTCTTTACTGGAAGGGTCATCAGGCATTGGAACAGACTGCCCAGGATGGTGGCTGAATTGCTAGCCCTGGATATGTTTAGAAGTCGCATAGATACAGAGTTTAAGGACATGGTTTAGCAGTGGGTTCGGCACAGTTAGTTTTAGTGGTTGGACTTGATCATCTTAGAGGTCTTTTCCAACCTAAACAACTCTATGATTCAGCTTGCATTCTTGTTTAAACCACATCCCTCTGAGCATGAACATAGAAACCAAAATCTAAAGAGACCACAGTTAAGTTCTGCTTGATTGCTCTAAGAATCATACAGTTATATTTTTTTCCTGCATCAGAAGACACTGCTTAACAAAGACTTGATGGTGTTTGCATAGTGAAAATGCTCTAATTGCAGAGGATGAAGTTTTTGATGGAGGACTGTTAAAGAGCTGAGAAGCTTATAGAATCCAGGCAATGCTAGAAACATCACAGAATCAGTTCGTGTGCACAGTTTGTATGTTGGGAATCCTCTGTTACAGGAATCTGACTTCAAGAGAATTGTAAATTGCCCCTAATATTTATCTCTATAGAGGAAAAACTCTTCTCTGAAGCTACATTGGTGCAAATATTTACTCCGGTGTAAGGACAATTACACTTGCATTTCATCAAACAAAATCACTTCATATTTTTTTTCCTTCTCAAGTTATCCTAAAGAACACTATCCTAAATTAAAAATTAATGAAACATGGCATTTTTGACTCTGGAGATAAAATAATTCAGAACAAGGTGGCTTTGAATTATTGTCATGCTGCCAAGATAGACCCCTTCACTAACATAACAGCATAATCAGATAAATAACAGCATAGTTGGATATTTTGTTCTACAGTAAAACTACTTCTTACATTATTAAGGACTGAGTTTCTACACCATGAGTAGAAATCAGTTACACATAGTCTGTAAAAAAATGCAGAGCTATTACTCAGACCTTATTCAGTACCTACAGCTTCTTGCAGCTGCGGAAGGAACTGAGATCAACAGTAACACTAGGGATCCAGAATCCTACATAAGAATAGACATACTGTATCATACTTATTGGATCATTGTCTGAGTTGTGCCTCTTGAGACAACTAATTGTAACATCTCACCCATGAAGTAGCTTGTCATAAGGAAAGGCCTGAGAGACTTGAATAAATCCCAGTAAACCAGCAACAAAAACCAGCAAACCAACCAACCCCCTCAAAAAAAAAAAGCTCCTGCTAGCCAAGATAATCTGCCTGCTCACACACAAAATCAGAAAATCACATTTTCAAAGGTTAATGCCTATAGATTGAAGCTACAGAACCCAATGAAAATCTTAACACCTTCACTGTGGTGCTCATCCTCACTGAGAAATAGCTGGTGATACTGCAAACATCTTGCACCCTCCACATTCTTAGCCCCTGACTTCTAACTCAAACTAGTCAGCCTCTCAGTGTTTGAGGTCAGGATTCAGCCTAGCATGAACCTGTGCTTCACATAACATCACCCTGCACAGCACAGACACCACTTTGTGTCACAGCCTCTCTTAGCTCTTCTCACATTTGCTGCCACACAGGAAAAATCACCTTGCAAGTTATAAAACTGGTTAAAAGAAGTTGATCACCTCTAAAGGAAAGGAGCAAACTCCAAAACAGGGCCAAAGTAAACAGATTTAGACTTACTTCGTTTCCTGACCCACAACCCTTCTCTTCCTGGGATCAAAGCCACTGTCTGAGCCCCATTTCCTTTTCTTCCCCTGGCAGTGGGCCCTGATTGCTTGTTAGATCCCTGCTGCTTTGATCTCCTCTCATTTAGCCCATTCTTCCTCAGTGTTGCAGCAGTAATGACACAAGTGGGGAAGGTTTGTTATCCACAGATCTACATCCAAATGTCCTTTCAATTAGTAGGAGAAAAGTCAAAGTCATAGCAAAAGAATAGAGGAAAATTTTCACAATATTTTAGTGTCATTGGACCCCTTGAAACTCTGAGATGTCAAAATCTCTGAGAAACAGCATTTTACATCTCTGGATAAAGAGAGCACATACCAAGCTAGCAGGCAGAAGTTTCTGAAGCAGCTATTTTCCTTATCTAGCCCACTCATTTCTTCACTATCCCCTCTCTAGCATCTGAGAGAGGCACTGAGAAAAGCAAAAAGGGAGGGGGAGGAGTTTCTTGTTTCTGCTTTTACAGCTTGATGGGTAGTTTGAGATGAAAAGCAACAAAACCAGGCAAAAACCAAGAACAAACTGCACACGTAAATTAACAGACTCTGGATTTAAGACAAGAGTTGCTGCAATACACAACATTTGCAAAGGCAGAGTATGATGTGAGTTACCTTCTAGCTGATCCAAATACACCAGTGAATACATTAGTTCTGTTGCTGCCTGAGAACAATTTGAACAGTCTTCATTACTATATTACTATTACTATATAAATGAGTAGGTGGTTGAAGCATGGACAGTAGAAGTACATGGTGATGTTTTGTCTCTCCAATTTTTCTTCTATGTAATGTTTTTTTCCTTTGGTATTTGGAAGAGTAGGTATTTTTTAAAATACCTTTCCAAATGGAAAGATCCAAGACCTCCTTTTTTTATACATAAGTGTACATATAATCATGGAATGGTTTAGACTGGAAGGGGACTTGAAGAGCTTCTAGTTCCAACCCCCCTGCTGTAGGCAGAGACAGCTCTCTCCCACTGCACCAGGTTGCTCAATGGCCCAATCCAACAGGCCAAGTTGAGATTTAATTATATTCTGAAAACTTGGGTTTAAAAGTGACAGGAGAACTTAATTCCTGGAAATCAAATCTTGTTGTGGAGTTATTAAAAAACATCTATCATATTACAGCCATTTTTTAGTTTATATGATGTGACATCTCAAATATCAGATGCTACTTAGCATAATTCCAATGTTCCTTCAATGTATCACATACAAGCATTTGTGCTTATGACAAAGGAATCTAGAAGATCAATTCTTCTCTCTGAGAATATAATGCAGTTACGCATGGTTGCAGACATTAGCAGTTCAGCTGCCAGCTACAGAGCTAATTATCTTTGGATTCTGCAGGTTCTCATTTATTATTTGTTTCTTTATTTTCACTATGTCCTGATACTATATCTATTATTATAGAAGTTGGATGAAAATTGTGGGGTTCCCCACCACCACCACCCTTTTGTTCTGGTAGCAAGTTATACAGGCATATGGATTAAAAATGTTTAATTTCAGCCTTAGCCAAAGCAAACTGACTAGTTTTTTTCAGTAGGGAATGCAAATACGTTCTCTATCATTTTGGCCTATGTATTGTAGGGCAAGGAAGTTTCATAGATAATCATCGTGGCTAGAAAGGACTGCCATATCCAGCCCTCGTCCCAACTTCTCCCTAACAACTAGACATGGCCTCAAGTGCTCCATCTACTTTTTTTTTTAAACACCCCTAGGGATGGTGACTCCACCACTTCCCTGGACAGCCTGTTCCAGTGCCAAACAACTCTCTCAGTAAAGAAATTCTTCCTAAGATCCAATATAAACCACCCATGATGCAACTTGAGGCTATTTCCCTTGTCTTATTATCAATGATTTGGGAGAAGAGATCCGCACTAGTTTCACTACTACCTTCTTCAAGGTAGTTGTAGAGAGCAATAAGGTATCCTCTCAGCCTCCTCTTCTCTAGACTCAGCCAGTCTTCATAAGACATGTTTTCCAGACCTCTCACCAGCCTCATTGCCCTTCTCTGGACCTGCTTCAGCACTGCAATGTCCTTCTTATACTGGGGTGCCCAAAACTGGACACAGTACTCAAGGTGCAGTCTCACAACTGCAGAGTACAAGGGCACCATAACCTCCCTACTCCTGCTGGTTACTCCATTCCTGACACAGCTTGGGATGCCATTGGCCTTCTTGGCTACCTGGGCACACCACTGGCTCCTGTTCAGTGAGCTGTCAACAAATACCACCAGGTCTTTTTCCACCAAGCAGCTCTCCAGCCACTCTTCCCCAAGCCTGTACTGCTGCTGGGGGTTGTTATGACTGACATGCATGATCCGGCACTTGGCTTTGTTAAACCTCATCAAGAAACTGTTCTTCTGCAAGAGTATATGGGAATCTGATGTATAATCATTCTGTGTTATTACTGGTTTTGTTTGGGGTTTTTTTCTGTAAACATTTTTGAGTATTACTGTGTTGTGGGCTTAAACATTCATTTCAAAGTTTAGCTGCTTTGCTCCAAAATCAATTTCAGAGCAGTCAGGTTGGTTGGAACAGCTCTTACAACATTAGAATATTACGAACTACTTGTAATACAGTTTTCTGTAGTAAACATCACTGTCAGATCACTAGTCAGCATTTGAAAGTAAAGAAATCTGTCATACAGACAATAAATTATTTCTTGCTGTAGCAATTGCCAGGGAAAAAAAAATTCAAATAGCATCACTGAATATAAACAAGAATGAGAAATAGGTGGAAGAAAAGACAACTACTTGCACATATATGAAATAAGCTAAAATTACCTTCACACTATGTCAGTATACATGTCTGTTGTGTGGAGACTGTTTATCTCTCCCCTAACTGAACTTCAGCAATGACTGCTGCAACAGGTGGCCCAGGGGAATAGTGGAGTCACCATCCCTGGAGGTGTTCAAAAACATGTGGACATGGCACTAGGGAACATGGTTCTGTGGGCATGGTGGAGCTGAGTTGATGGTTGGACTTGATGATCTTGGAGGTCTCTTCCAACATTAGTGATTCTATGATTCTAAGAGCCTGACATCCCTGCAGCTTGAGGATAGTGCACACCTTAGTATTTTCTCCTCCATTACACAGTAACTCTACAGAATTCACAAATGCAAATGGAGATGAACAACAGAACTGACATCAGAACAGGGAGTTACATAAAATTAAGAACAAGAAATAACAAATGTCTTAAATTCTTAAATCCTATTCAAAGTTCTTCCTATCACTAGAAGGAAGGCCTCTAGATGGGAGGCCTCTCAGGAGTGAGGCCTCATCTAGCATGACACTAATATTTATGTACAAAATACTTGGATATCTAGTCTCTCTCTCAAATGTGATTCTGAATTTCCTCCCTAGTGAATTAAATTCAAAAGCAAATAACTCATAGGTATGTAATGTGCTTCAATTATGCATATGGAACTTGGTACTGCAGAGTCTTTTGGAGAAAACAGTGGGATACAGTGGTGAAATTTAATGACAAATCAGTTTGTGTTTGGTGAAACATACAAGATTTACTTATTTTTTTATTTTAAACAGTAAGATTTATATGAATGTGAAATAAACAGCATTAGAGTTGTAACGGGAGATTTTGTAAACATTCAGAAATGAAATGATATATCCATCCCTTGAATTGATTTATAATCTTTCATAAAACCATAACTGACAATTGCCAACACAAAATTTTCAGTCCACAGACATATCACAGTTTGCAGCTGAAACCGAGCAAAATTTGTAACTAAGATGATTGTAAACAACTACGATGATTTTACATGGACTAACCTCTGTATTATAAAATTACTGGATGTATCTTTTTAAGCTATATGAAAGAATTGGAGATAATTCATAGACTATGGAGAGACGGCCACTGTAGTAACTGCTTTTATATAAGACAATACTGAACCTATCCAAACGCCACACTACTAGAAAAGTGCACCAGTGCAAACCCCAGAGATGAAGTAATAGGGTACGTTAGCCAAGGTTTCTCTTTCCTAGCCTGCTTTAAGTGATGTTTCTGTCACAGATGTAAGTAATGACACACACTGTTGGACTGGATGTGGAAAAAACTTTGCACAAGAAAAGTTATACTTTTATTTTCCCTGCCAAGCATGAATGTATTCCATATACTGTTAACACAGGTCTTGTGAAAAAACATGCTTTACTGCTACAGGTATTCTGTATTCCAGTCTTGCTGGTTCTACTCACTCTTCATGGCTTCATGTTTTCTCAGAGGCATAGGGTTTATATGACTAAGACAAAGGCTTAGATTGTACCACTATAAAAACTAAAGCTAAATCAGGCTTTAAAACTTTTACCTTGGTTTTCCTTTTTTCTTTTCATTTATGACACTAAGCTGAGCTAAAATTCTTCCTTGGCTTCCCTGTATGCCCAAAGGGCACTGCAAAGCTTTGCTTTTCCCTTTCCTTTTGCCTGCAGGTCCCATATAACTGATTCTGACCAAAAGTTAGCAGTTACATCCAACTCCCAGAAGTTTTTCCTGAAGTACAGTTATTCCTGGTGATTCATATGTCTGAGAATCTTACTGAAAAATAAACTATTGGAACATTTAAAATAATTAGCTTGGCTCTTTCAATGCACAGGATCTTTTGAAGAGATTGCAGAGAAAGGAGAAATGTAAGAGGAGTGGAGGGCTGGACTGTGTGCTTGTGGAATCCTGGCACCGGGAAAGCATTTGTCATTATCTACTTACACTGGGCCAGATGCGGAAAGCCAAGGGCAGCTTACCTCCCAGATGCAATGACTAATGATGTATAAACATATCAAAAAGATCTCTTTTCCAATGTAACTGCATCCAACATCATTTTTGCTTGAAGAGAGTGAAGGGGAAACAAAAAACAAAAACCAAAACAAACAAACTGGATTTACAGAAGGCTTGCACTCTGACCTGAGCTGGTCACTACCCTTCCAATAAATCTTGTTACGTAACTTTCCTTCGCTTTGCTTCATGCAAACATATTTAGTTTTGTCCACATTGAAAAAGGTTTCAAGCAGGGCAATGTAAAGATTCAGAATTCCAAAGAATTACTATTAAGCTTGCTGCTGCCTCACTCAGGGAGGTTATGAAGTTGCTTAATTTCATCCTATTTCTGTCTGCTAACCTGAAAAATCAATGAGCAAGTCATAGTTAGGGTTCATAAGCCACTCGAAAAAACATGTAATTACTTCCTCATTAAGAATCTGTACAACTTGCTTGACTCTGTACACCAATAACATTATGCATCCCCCTAACCCAAGGATTCATTAGCAATTCTAGAATAATCAGTTTGTTGCTTTAGTGAATGCTTTCAGTCCTCTGCCTTCTCTGAGTTTTGGTATTTACAGAATCACAGAATAAACATGGTTGGAAAGGACCTACTAGATTACCCAGTCCAACCATACCCACACCCACAAATACCTAAATACTGATAGATGAAAAAACACAAACTACCCCCCTCCATGCTCTCCACTCAAGCCTGTCGCAAAGCACCATGTCTACACATTTCTTAAATACCTCCAGGGGTGGTGACTCAACCACCTCCCTGTGAAAGCCATTCCAGTGCCTCACCTCTCTTTCTGTAAAGAATTTCTTCCAAATATCCAATCTCCCCTGCCTGAAGTTCAGACCCTTGCCCCTGCTTCTGTCATTAGTTACTAAGGAGAAGAAGCCAACACCCCCCTCTCTACAACCTCTTTTCAAGTAGTTGTAGAGGGCAATGATGCCCCCCCTCAGCTTTCACTTTTCCAAACGAAACATGTCCACCTCCCTCAGCCTTTTCTCATGTGACTTGTCCTCTAAATGCCTCACGAGCTTGGTAGTTCTCCTCTGGACATGCTCCAGCATCTCAATGTCTTTCCTATAATGAGGGGCCCAGAACTGAACACAGTACTCAATATGAGGCCTCTCAAGGGCTGAGTGCAAGGGCATAGTAACTTTCCTTCTCCTGCTGACCACTCAGCTCCTGCTGACCAGGGCAGGATCCTGTTGAATCTCCATGCTTTATTTTATACTGCCCTGCAAAAACTGAAAACAAAGGTGAGAACATCTCTTAGTCCTTCCAACACTGAGGTCTACATATTGGAGTATTAAGACAGGGGAAAAATAAGAGTCCATATTCAAGCTATCTGCACAACAGACATTTATTCAGGGGAAAAGAAACTTAAGTTGTAAGAAGTGAAAATGCTCATAGCATGAGCTTTTCACTTCCCTGAGAACTGGTTTGCATTTCAGGGGGACGGAACTGACAACCGATTTGGAGATTACTGACTTGAATCAATAGCATTTGAGTTTCAGAGTAAGTCAGGTTTGTTAATAACAGAAAAACTCACTTGCAGACAGTACTTTAAGGAGAGTAACTCCTTTTCTTACCTTCTAACACAAATTCTGTTCCCTTCCACAACCTCAGTAGAGTTCCCACTAGCTGGACATGTCAGCTTGCTATGTAGAGAAGCCACTTTAACAGCCAAGTGCTTTCTTAATAGTAGTTTTCAGCTCCAGCTTCTCCTGTAGCTTGCACTGAAGGCAGCAAGTTTCCTGTTTAGTACAGCCATTGGAACTACATCCTCTGTCCTAGACTTGCATTACCCAGGGTGATTCTCTCCATTCTCCAGAAGCCTGAGAAAATTTGCTCTCAGTTCTCATTAGTTGCAGTATTTACAGAAGTACGTTCTGACTGAAAACAAAAGGAAGTTAGACTTGTGAGTTTTGTCTTGCACTATGTGCTTGGAGGATATCTCTCTCTGTGTGTGCATTCATATAGACAAATGCAGAATAAGCAGACTAATATCTACTTCTCTGCTTCCTTTTCCTCAATACTCTTGAGCTTTCTTTTGGCTGTGGTTAGCCACTTGAACACTCCGCACATACTGCAAACTGAGTTTTTGTTTTCTCTTTATCTTTTTGAACTCCGGGGTCAGTGCTCTTCCGCACCCCTGGCATTCGTGCTTTCTTCCTGAGTCTTTATGCCCTAGCAATTAGATATTATGTCCTTTGTTTCCTCACTTGGGAAATTCCATTGCTCTAAGTCCTGCCTCTCGGGAGGATGGGGGAAGACTAAAACTTCCTTTTCTTTTTTTCCCCCTCCCTTTCCTCTTGTCTTATGCACATTCATTCACTGGGAAGGACTGACTGGTTCAGTGGTATGCCTGCATAACATTCCCCTTCTCTATAACTCAGAAGGCATGTGGACAGCAAACGGCAGAAGATGTGTTTGTATACATTCAGGGAATCTCCCATATTGTTTCTATTTAATTTCCACCTTATATAAAACTCGGTTTAATTTGGTTATTACTGTTTGTAACTATCTCCTCTTGACAATACAGTGAGGACTTTCTGTAAAATTAAGATCATAGGATTGTTTAGGTTGGCAATGACCTTTAAGATCATCAAGTCCAACCGTTAACCCAACTGTCTCAAGGCCACTACTAAACCTTGTCCCTGAGCTCTAGATCACCACAACTTTGAAACACGTCCAGAGATGGGGATTCAACTCTCTCCTTAGGCAGCCT
This sequence comes from Upupa epops, assembly GCA_013397515.1. NCBI lineage: Eukaryota > Metazoa > Chordata > Aves > Bucerotiformes > Upupidae > Upupa > Upupa epops. The sequence continues at coordinate 293,074 of VZRI01003388.1, forward strand.
GTTCCAAGGGCTGATGACCCTTTCCAGGAGGAAGATTTTCCTCATGTCCAACCTAAACTTCCTCTGGTGCGACCTGAGGCCATTTCCTCCCTCGTTCCTTGTGAGGAGACCAACCCCCACACCTCTACAACTTCTTTTCAGGTAGTTGTAGACAGGTCTCCCCTCAGCCTTGTTCAGGCAAAATAGCCCCACTCATGATACTTTGAAAAGACTGGTGTCCATGAATTTCCTTTTGCCCCTGAATTTCCTTTCACCCTTGAACCTCCTCTTTTCCAGGCTAAACAGACCCNGGTACACTACATCCACAGCCTTCCTCTCATCGGCCAGTCGAGTTACTTGATCATAAAAGGAGATCAGGTTAGTCAAGTAAGACCTATCCTACCTAAACCCATGTTGACTGGGCTTAATCTCTTGGCCATCACTCAGTTGTTGCATGATAGCACTCTGCACTAACCGTTCTATAACTTTGCCCTGAACTGAGGTCTATAGTTACCTAGATCATCATTCCAACCCTTCTTGTGTATGGGGGTCACATTCGCCAACTTCCAATCATCCGGGACCTCACCTGTGATCCACAACTTCTGATAAATTATGCCTCATCCTTGGCAGAAAATATATGGCATCTAGTAAATGAAGCATGTTTATTTATCTCCTGGATAAAAATCCGAAAGGATAGTGTCAGTCAAGGTGGTACTCTACAGCCCTGAAAGGCAATATAAAACTCACTGTCACTGCATGTATAGCTATAGTATGTGTGGCTGGTCCTCTAGTCCTAGGTGTCAAATAGGACATAAATGTATTCTAGAAACATTCATGTTAGAAAATATTTGAGATGTTAAGTTAAAAATCAACTGCTGACAACTGTAGGCAAGCAACAGCTGAAAGCCACACTCTGAAAATGCAAATCTGTACCTAGAAAAACCACTGCAATGTCTGAAGGAATTAGGTGCTCTGATGTTAAAGTGTTTAGTCAATGTGTGGAAGCCTGGGTGATACTTCAGCATTCCATTGGCTTCACAGGAGGCAGTGCACACATAATGTAATTATTCCAGATTTTAGGTAGCATGTGATAAGATCACAGTATATAAAGTACAGGACACATCTGGGAAATTGGTTTATAATGAGTTAGATCTTCTAAACAGAAATCAAATTTATGATGCTGCAGTCAGAGACTAAACTAAAATGTGTATACAAAAATAATTAAAGGAGAGCTTCAAAGGCAACTACTTGACCTCTAATTTAAAATCTTGACTTTAACACCTCACAGGCTCATGCTAATACTCTCAACATACAGTGTATAATTTTAAAATTATTTCTTTCCTATCCAATATGTCACTATTCTCTTCTAAAGAACAGTTGTGGGTGCAAGGATAGGTGATAAAACCTATCATGGTATTTATTCATTATTTGGAAAACGAAAAAACATTATTTGTAATCAATCAAGTGATTATGGAGAAATTACTCTCCTCTTTTTCCTCCCCTCTCTTAAATGTGATAGCCTCCATGTGTCTACTTATAATGCCTGTTTTGACAATATTCAATACAGATGTATAGCAGCACAAGCAGTCTTCTGATAAAGACCATGTTTCAGAAGCTAAAATCACTGGCATCAGGAATTAGTCACTGGCATTAGCCACAGCCTGGAGAATAGCTCTTTTAACCACTTTAAGCAAGGGCATGAGCACTGTGTCTGGCTGCTTCATAGAACCTTTCCCCTATTCTAATATAGTTTTATAATTGCAATAGTTTTAGATTAGGGAAGAAAGAGATGATCACAGAATGCCTTTAGATGGAAGATATACCCTTAAAATCATCAAGTTCAAGCCACCAAGCACTGCCAGGTGGTCTCTAAGCACCCAGATCCATATGTCCTTTAAATCTCTCCAGCAATAGTGCCCTGAGCAGCCTATTCCAATGTTTCATAACCGTTTAAGGGAAGACATTCTTTCTAACATCCAGGCTAAACCTTCCCTGGTTTAGATTAGCAACCTGATCTAAAGATGTACCTTTTCACTGAAGGGGTTGGACTAGATGACCTTTAAATGTCCCTTCCAATTTAATGCATTCTCTGATTCTGATTTTTTTCTTGCCTTGCGGGCATTGTGAGTTTTATTCAAAACAACATCCTCCCAAACATTACATGTGTAGGTTGAAGCACTGTTGCATGGGATATACTGTGAGTAGAAATATTTAGACCTTCAATCTATTTTTAGATATTGGTCACTACTAACAATAGACTGAGAGCTCAGATTGAGGTTGCAGGTTGCCAAGTAGTACTCTCCGGTGCCAGTAGGCTGTGATGGTTTTGACATTACATTTAAAAGCCCTGCTGCGAGGGACATCACACTGCCTGCTAGAGGGATGGTTTCTGCATATGCTTGTTCAGAGAGCAAGCTGCACAATATCCCCAGGCATGCCAATACTATAAAGTGTTTGTTTTCCTTGCTTCTATTAACAGGAGTACATGTTTTTCACATCTATTTCTGAATAACTGCTCCTAGCTGCTTTCTGTGCAACAGTACAGCAGAACAAGAGACTCTATGGGCAGGGACATAACACTACTCCAACGAATTCACAGATCTCTTCCATGTTTTCTCCCTGGAAACAAGAAAAATAGAATAGCCACCCATTTGCAGAGAAGATGCCCCTATATCTTGTGTGGGAATTATGAAAGATAAAAGTGCTTTGGCCGCAGCTGAGAGAGGAGTGCAGGAACCAGTGCTGTGCTCCTACACCACAGACTGCAGTGGTTACCCAGATGTTTCCCTGAACTATCTTACCTCCTCTTATTCATAACTTGTTCTGGAATATCTCTGATTAGTAGTACTCTCAGGATAGTCTGGAGAGAATATATGTTGAGTCCTTTTGAAATGGTCTCCAACCAGCAAGGCTTCCTACCAGCTTAGCTAGGTAAGAAAACTCTCACTTACACCCAGCATCCTGAGCTGCTTCTCATAGGTTTATTTGCTGTGTTAAGACCAAAACTTGCCCTTTCCCTTGAGACTGCCATCCTAATATAAATACAATCCAGTAACTCCTGGACCTTGCTCCAACAGTGCAGCCTCTTTAAGCTCTGTGGAGATACTACACAACCTTGGAATTGGGCAGAGGTTTCCTGCCTTCTTGGATAGCTACAGTTTTTGGTAGAAGAGCCCAAGTCATGCAGAAAAAGCCATAGGCTAGCAGTGCAGCTCGCACTGGTGTCTTCTCTCTGGACCAGAGGCCAACCACAAGGCAGTGGTCTCCACTCATGGGAGCAGCTTCCAATGCTGTGGTGGTCAGCACAGGCAGCATGCAATTTTAGGATAGAGATACTAATTTTCTAAGATGTTATCTGACCAGTATTCTCATCTATTGTTTTGAGGCTGTTTTCTCCCTCCTTTGTTTATTTTGGCCATATAATGACTCCATTTACTTAGATAAACCCAAGGTCAGTTGTCTTCAGTTATTCAGGCAACAAAATAATGTCTGATTAATTCACAAGAAATAAAAAAAACCCATTGCACCTCCTGTGAACAAAATGGCTGAGCGCAAATGCAGAGAGGTCATTAACAAAACAGCATGTACACGCCACTCAGAGGCTTGGGGCATCTTGTCCCCTTCAAGCTGCAACAATGCAGGCCCAAGAAAGTAGCAGAGACTGCAACGCCTCCAATTGTTGCTGCCCCATGCCCCAGCTCCCACACTGACAGTCCCCAGCAGAACCCTCTGCAGTAAATGGTATCAAACTCCCTGAAGATGCAGGCTTTCCTGTTGTACCATAGAATCATCAGGAATCAGAAGGGACCTGGAAAGATCATCCAGTCCAATTCCCCTGCCACAGCAGGAATACCCAGACCAGGTTCAGGCAGGTTTCAAACATCTCCAGAAAAGGAGATTCCACAAAACCCACAGGCAAGTCCCCTGCAGTGTCCTGTCACCTTCCCTGGGAAGAAGATACAGAATCAGTCAGGGTTGGAAGAGACCACAGGATCATCCGGTTCCAACAACCGTGCCATGAGTAGGGACACCCCACCCTAGATCAGGCTGGCCCGAGCCTCATCTATCCCGGCCTTAAACACCTCCAGGGACAGGGCCCCAAACACCTCCTTGGGCAACCCATTCCAGGCTGTCACCACAGCTTTTTTGTTGTAGATGACATGTTGGTGCATGCAGTAGCTTTCCAAGGACAGAAAAAAATTCAAAGGCCCTGGGAACTTCCCATCTATTTAAGTTGGGTAAATAGTTTTTGGTTTGGGATTTCTTTTATGACATACTGTAAAAGCAAATAGCATCATTGACAGATGCCACTATTTTATATGACAAAAGAGAGATGAATTTACCAATGAAAAAGAACACACCCTATTTAATCTAGCAGAGTGTAACCTTAATTTCCTTTCTAATTTTCTTTCCTTATTGACATCAAGTCCAAACAATAACTGCAGCTTGAAGCCACCTCATCTAAACAATCACAAGGGACTCACAGAATCACTGAATTATTGAGGCTGGAGAAGAACTCTGAAATCATCAAATCCAGCACATGAAATTACAGTTTAATATAATTAATTCATTAAAATTAAGATGCAAGTGAGAAATAATTTTCACACAGGCTATGTCTTGAAGTTCTTATACATTTCAGTTATACAGAATTGCAAAGCAAATTGCAAAACTATGTCTCTGCGTTTATGAAGATTAAACTCTAACAGCAAAGAAAAGGGAGTTTTAGCACAGAAAAAATAGGAAGACTTTTGAAAATGACAGGGTTTGAATCCACAGGATGGGCAGATTATTTCTGCTGCACACTCACCCAAAGATCTCTAGGCTGTTTATAATGAGTGAAAACCTGTCTGATGGCTAAACAGGATTAACTTTCTTACAGATAAGATGATGACAAATTAATTTGCCTCAGGCCTTGAAACAAATAAACCTGTGGCACTGCCCAGCATGGAAGCCAGTGTGCATGACTCCCAAACCAGCACCTTAACCACAAAACCACCATGATTTTACTGTTCTATAAAATGTCACAGCAATTAATCACAATAAAATCCCCCTGGCAATCACAGAATCACAGAATTATTGAGGCTGGAAAAGACCTCTAAGATCATTAATTCCAACCTGTGACCTAACATCACCACAATCACCTAGACCAGGGCACTAAAGGGCACAGCCACTCTGTCCTTAAACACCTCCAGCGATGGGAACTCCACCACTGCTCTGGGCAGTCTGTTCTGGTGTCTGATCATCCTTTCTGTGAGGAAGGGCTTCCTATCATCCAACCTAAACCTCCCTTGGCACAGCGTCAGGCCCTGCCCTCTCATTCTACCACTAGTTGCCTGGGACAAGAGCCTGACCCCCACATATTTACAATCTCCCTTCAGGTAATTTTAGAGAAGGAGAAGGTTCCCCTGAATCTCCTCTTCTCCAGGCTAAACAACCCCAGTTCCTTCAGTCTCTCCACATCAGACTTTCCCTCCAGGTCTTCCCCAGCCCCACTGCTCTCCTCTGGACCTGCCCCAGCACCTCAATTTCTTTCTTGAAGTGAGGGGCCTAGAGCTGCCCCCAGCAGTCATGGGGAGGCCTCCCCAGTGCCAAGTACAGGGAGAGAATTACATGCCTAGTCCTGCTGGCCACACTATTGCTGATACAAGCCAGGATACCACTGGTCTTTCATGCCACCTGGGCACACTGCTGGCTCCTGTTCAGCCAGTTGTCAACCAGTGCTCCCAGGTCCCTGTCTGCCAGGCCTCTCTCCAGCCACTCGTCCTGTTGGCCTCTGCCCATTGACCTAGGCTGTCCAGATCTTTCTGCAGCATCCTCCTCCCCTCCAGCAGATCAACACACACCCTCCACACCTTAATATCATCCATGAATTTACTAAGGGTAGATTTGATCCCCTCATCCAGGTCATCAATAAAGATGTTGAATAGAACTGGGCCCAGCACTGACTCGATACATTACAAATGGTAGAGAAACAGAAATGATCCAAACAAGAGAAACGTTAGCCTCAACCGTGTCTTCATTTTAGCCTGACTTGAAAGAACTAACTACAGTGCAAAACCAAATGAAATCTTGAACTTATATTCTGTTCCAAGCCTAATATTAATTTTGTGTAAGAAGTAAATTGATTTCAATCACTGATATTACATAAAATAGAAGAGTACTCTTCCATTAATACAATTATAACCCCACTTAAAAATTTTAATCAGGGAATAAATCCTTTAACACATTTTTCAACTCAAGGTTATGCTGAGATAATGTCCTGGAGTAAAATTACTAGTCTCACGTTCCTTGCGGTAAGATTAGCACCATGAAAGGCTGCCAGCCCATTTTGGAAATGGTCTGGCAAATCCATTCTTCTAGATTAGAAGAGATTTTCTTGACTTTTAGTTCGAGGGTTTTTTTACTTTTTAATTGTTGTTCTGGCTTGTATTAATGCTGGATGTGAATGCTGACTGATAGGTTACTCTAACCAACTAGGTCCATGTTTTTCTTAAAAAACCAGCAGGTATGAGTAAGCAAATCCTTCTGCTCTTATGGAAAAGTTACTTTTATGGCTACTTGTTGTCTCCAACACAGTGAATCAAATATAGCTGGTCTCATGCATGCTGTCCTATGATGAAGTATCCTCATTGTCAGCTGTCTCTTGCATCTCCTGGAGCAAAGAGTTCATTAAGATGGACTAAAAATGACCAAATATACTGGTGGGCTGCCTTCCACATAGAAGAATTGAGTCCTGTTGAATTCTTGTCCTTTCTCTTACAAGATATTCATTTATAAAAGCAAGTGCATCATCAAAAGAAAGATTAAAGAACCACACCTGAAACTGTGATCTGCTGTTAAACCTCCCTGCTGGGTAATAGGAAACATCATTTCAAATTGCCTTATTGGGAGAAGAATTTATGATAGGATAATTTCAAGATGAGAGAAAAATTGTTGGTTATTTAAACCAGATGATTGTTCATCTGTAGCTGTATACTTTGTGACAGTTTTTCTTACCCACATAGAACAGGGGAGGAGAAGGCGAATTTTTAGTGCTTTATAGGTCCCACTGTGTCAAAATGCTGTTCTTGGTGTGAAAGAGTGGAAAATTCATTTAAGAGAAGCCTCCTTGAACCCAAAGCTTGACCTGATGTATGGTGTCAGGGCCCAAGTCCTCAGTGGCACACTGTATTTCATTTCATAGTTGCTGAAAGCAGGGCAGCACAGATTGTGTAACTACAAGAAAACTTAATTAAAAACCTCAACTTGCATGGCTTTATTTTGTGATATTGGGCCTGATCCAGCTGAGATCTTAGTGCATCATGTTGCAGCAATGTAAAAAGTAACTGGGAAGCCAGGATGAAAATCCTGAGCAAAAGATTTCTTATCGTGCTCTTATATGCAACAAAGCAGAGCTGTGGTCAAGCCTATGGAAAAAACCTGCATATCTTTTGCTTCCAAACCTGCTTCCTTCTGCTACCCTTAGTAATGGCTCAATCTTGTGACTTCAGAAGCTCTGTTAATCTATAAAACCTTTCCGTTTTCTAGGTATTCTTGACATTTTCATTCTAAATGTGCTCAGGTTTGCTTCAAACAACATAGTGAAGATATGTTCAAAACAAAGCTCAAAAAAGAAGAGCCTATGAGAAGAGCTGACTTAACAAAGAGCTACATGGCTTACGTAAGCGTGAAGATCCTGAATTAGTGTAAAGTTTCTTGAGTGCCAGAAACTCAGTTATTTGACACTGATAACCTGTGGCTTTCTAAGCTCTAAGAATAAATCAGGCTATTAAAACTGCCATAAAACGGTTAAGTGTGAAAGATTGCTATGAGTAATATAGAATTATAGAGTATTAAAAACTAGAAAAAGCTTTCCAGACCAGAAAAATTATTAGCAAGAAAAATGGCATGTTGTAGAAAGTTAATCATAAAGCTCACCAAAGTAGCTGTATAAAGGAAATAGGAACATAAAGAGAGCCAAATAGGAAATGCTCTTTCTTTGGGGAGGAGACAGTGCTAGCTACCCTCATATATTTTAGTACCGAGGAGTTCAATATTGAGCATTCAGTCAATTTTGAACACTCCAAAAAGATTTTCTCACTCTGAAACAGGACAGATGGGCCCCTCAACAGCAGCATGACAAATCTAGCATGTTAGAAAGTACTTTAGAATTTTGTTAAAAACAAACAAGAAAGTTGTACTGGGCCTGACAACACACCATGGCATTTATAGAGATACAACGGTCTTTAAAGAGATAGAGTCAGAAGTGGTTTCCGATAATTTAAGAGCAGATAGGAATTTACTATTGCTAGATTTATTTATGGGATTTTGATTGTCTCCACAGCCCATAACAATAACTGCCTTGCAGAGAAGGCGCTGGGAGCACTGGTTGACAACCAGCTGAACAGGAGCCACAAGGGTGTCCAGGTGGCATGAAAGTCCAATGGCATCCTGGCTTGTATCAGGAAGAGTGTGGCCAGCAGGACTAGGGATGTAGTTCTCACGAGGCGAGGCCTCCACTTGGGCACCGCAGCCAGTTCTGGGCCCCTCACTTCAAGAAAGAGATTGAGGTGCTGTGGTGGGTCCAGAGGAGCAAGGAGGCTGGGGAAGGGACTGGAGGGAAAGTCTGATGAGGAGAGGCTGCAGATGCTGGGGTTGTTTAGCCTGGAGGAGACTCAAGGAGGACATTCTCCCTCTCTACAACTACCTGAAGGGAGGTTGGACTCTTGTCCCAGGCAACTAGCAACAGAGGGCAGAGTCTGAAGCTGTGTCATGGGAGGTTTAGGTTGGATGTTAGGAAGCCCTTCTTCATGGAAAGGGTGATCACAGCCTGGAAAGGCTGGACTTGATTATCTTAGAGGTCTTTTCCAGCCTCAATAATTGTGTGATTCTGCAATATTAATTCCTTTAAACCCAAAATAATTTCTTTTCCATTTTCTTCAAGGTCCTTGGGTATTTTGTAGAGGACATTTCTTGTCTGCTTTGGCTACTTTATAAATATTTATTTAATTACACAGGGCAGATGTTTTAGAGAAAGCACTGCAGATGGAAAGGACTCAGTCATTCAGGACAAATTTAGTCACAGGCATGGTCTTGCAATCCAGTCCATTAACAAGGGACCTGAGTTCTTTGTGTATTTACCCACATTGCCATCTCCTGACAGTCACAGCAGAGAAGTTAGCCCAAGCTTTACAACAGTGTCTTCTTTCTCATCTTTTCCCCTTCTGTCCTTTTACAGTGACTATTTGTCCTTAGTCTCATCTGCATGGATTAATCTTTGAGAAATGTCCATCAAGTCCTTAAAATGTGGATATTAAAGTCTTACAAGTATATAATGGTCTAGAATCAGTGTTGTGGAAAGAGACTTATTAACGGACAGTTTTTAAGCTATTACTGACTGATGTGTGTTTTCCAAGATGTAAGCTACAAGTGCAGTTTGACCCTGACTGAATTGCCAACCAACTAGCACTGATGCTCTAGTGCTGAAAAGCAGTACCACTCACCTGTGAACAGCAACACAGAACTTGTCTACATACCAGTGAATTTTTATCTGTAACTACTTACTGTGAACAGCACAGAAGCCCTTCAGGGTGTCGCTCTTGGCTGCATAGTTTGGCAACTCATTAAGCTTTTGTTGATCTGGGATTGAAAGTCCAAAATAAATCATAGAGAAAAGTAACCTGATGGTCCAGAAAAGCGAACTCTTCCCTTATTGTCTATTGTAGGAAAAGTCTAGAGTTTTTTAAAGTGCAGTTTGAATCTACCATGGCAGGTTTTAATAATCTTAAAATGTATTTCAGACAGTGACTAGCCTATGCTAATAACTTTATTGATTAGCTCATTTTTCCTTCAGCGCTCTTCCCTTTCAACTAATTCCTAGTTTGTAACACGTTTCTTATCACAAACACACTTAACCATTCAGCAGAAATGGAAAAGCTTCCAAATTAACGACAGCAGTTCCTAATTTTCACTTTGTTAGTGACTCCGCAGGGGATGTAATTTCATATTTATCAATTAATCTATTTCAATTAAGTTTGCAAGTTCAATTTGCTCTTCCTTTTGCACATATATTTGTATAATCCCTTCTATATTTCCTTCCAAGTGACATAATTAATTCAGGATGTCTTTATTTCTGTCTTAAACAGCAACTTGGCAGCCACTTATATGCATATATATCTATCATACTGACACAACTAACAGCATCTGCCTCATGACAGTATGTAACTTCATTTGCCAAATGTTAACTGCAAAACAATAAGAAAATAATAATGGGGTGTTCCTACCCCTTCATGCTCTCTATCCCAAATGTCCCATAGAGCCTACATAATTAAATATTTTCTTTGGGAAGTTGTTGAGTCAGCACAGAGAAATAGAGTCAGACCCATGCTGGAAGTTCTGATTGAGCAATCTTCATGGCTTCCTAAGCCAAGGTTCCTGCATCAGCTGTTAAACACGCAGTGCTGTGTGTCTGTTATTAAAGAAAGCTGTTGAAGAGCAGTGATTAACTAGTGAATTCTAGAGGCAGAGCAGAATGTCCTTAGCCAGATATATAAAATAAAAAGGCCAGTAGAAAGCAAATGCATAGAAAGGTTAGCAAAACTCTTTAAATTATGTTTTGCTTCGAAATGTGCTTATCTGATGTGCTTTTACCTGATTTTTAGTACATTGCAGTTAAAAACTGTGTGCTTTTCAGCCTTCTAAACCTCTGTTTGCAAACAGTAAGAATCTAGTTCAGTCTGGTACACTCCTCAGTGGAGGAGAAGTTTACCTGCAGCTTCATACTGAGACACGGCAGGATAGCTCTGATGACTGGAACACTGGGGTGGGTGGCTGTGTACTCCTCAGGAAAGACAGGTCAGGAAGGCAGAGTTGTGGAGTGGCACTTCATGTGGAAGAGCACCTGGGAGGTATTCAGCTTTGCCTTGGAGAGGAGGAAGAACCGGCTGAGAGCTTTCAGCTAAGAAGCAAGAGGCAGGCTAGTATCAGTTGCAGGTGTTTACTACAGACCTCCTGACTAGGATGTGGAGGTTGACGAGGCCTTTGACCAACAGCTGAAAGCAGCCACACAGTCACTGGTCCAGGTCCTCACAGGAGATTTTAACTACCCTGATATTTGTTGGAAAGGTAACACAGGAAAGCATACTCCGTCCAGGAGGTTCCTACAGTGCATTGAGGATAACTGTCTAATGCAAATGGTGAAGGAAACTAAAACAGGAGGTGCACTTCTGGACCTTGTACTAACAATTCATAGAATCATAGATTGTATTGGTTTGGAAGGGACCTCCAACAGCCATCTAGTTCAACTCCTCTGCAACAAGTAGGCACATCACTCACTAGATCAGATTGCCCAGAGCCCCATCAAGACCTTCCCAAAGGGTGATGTGCAGGATGGGAGAAACCGTTACGGTTTGAAAATGTACTGCCTTCTGCAAGCCAAAACTGCAAGCTTAGTGTATGTTTTCTACAAACAGGGGGTTTTAGTTTAGTGTTTGTTAGTTTTTACCTTCCCACCCCCTGCCCTTCCTTTGGACTCTTTTTCACTTTGATTGTCTGTGTTGCGCTGGACTGCAGCAGCTATTTTGCCCTGGAATCATGGTGACTAGAGAGAACAAGCCTCCTTTGGATCAGTGGAAAGAAAGTATGATCTGGATTCCATGTTTCACTGAAATGGAGAGGCTTCTCTTTTCATGGCCATAGGAAATTAGTTCTCATTCAGTACTTTAAATGAAGCCATAGCAATTTATAGATTAGGGTTTTTTACAGTACACAGGCACAGAGAGGCAATAATTTAATCCGGCCATAAGAGCCAGTTAGAAACGTCTGTCAGGGTAGTTTGGATGAAGTGTTGCTCTCTGAAATCCTTTTGGCCCATGTAATCCTGAACAAGAATGATTTGAAGTTTGGAGTTTGTGATTACAGAATCACAGAATTCTTGAAGCTGGAAAAGACGTCTAAGATCATCAAGTCCAGCCTATGACCTAGCATCACCACATAATAGTATGTTTTAAGGAGAGGTAAAGATAGAAAAAAAAATTAGACATTTGTTTACAAAACATTAATAAATTTCACCATTTTTAGGTCAGTTTGAATTTTTAAGCTTAATGGGCATAATATATCCATTTTCAAGTGTGAAATGATAGTAAGTGCTTAGGGGTACCTGCACCCTTCGTCTAAACTTGACCACTCTTCACAGGGTCAGCTGCAGAACCATTTTCATGTGGTATAAGAGAATTATTACAATTTATAGTTTTGTTCATTTGGGATAGGAACAAAATTTGCACTAAAAGATAGTTTCAAACATATCATGAAAGAAACTAACAGAATTTTTATGGGATACTGTAAAGTTTGCTTTTCATTTGATATTTTCTGCTTGTGTTCACTTCTATTGAAGCATGCAAACTACGTGTGCCTGGTATCCAGTACCTTTTTTGAAAGTTCTGTTTCCAAATTTGTTTTTAACTCCTACATAACCCAATAATTTGATACTCTAGCTGTGATTCATCAAGATCCATTTGAAAACAATATAAAAGAAAGCAGGCATTTATTAAGAAGAGTTCATGTCTTATGTACTGGCTGTTTAATTTAAAGTCACTACATGCTGATGTTTGCAGCAACTGGCAAACATCTTTTTTGGCCTAATCTCATCCCATCCAGATTTCAAGGCAGATTGCAAACTACACCTGTTTTCATAGGTGGATTTGAAATGCTTGAGCCATATCCAGCTTTGATGCAGCCTACCATCAATGTTTCAGTTAAAACACTTCAAGAAAAAGCTAGCATAAAACAAATCACCTTTATGGCTGCTTCTTCTTTGTGACAGGATGATGAAGCAGTATCTAGGCTACTCTACTCTTGGATGTCTACATGCCTTAGGGTCTCTTGATTAAGACTATTAGGGCATAGCATGATTTTTTACAAAAAGTAATTTAGACTGTGGGAGAAATACATAGAACTTAGAGGTCACTGCTGCAAGTCTGACAATTCCTGTACTCACTGCATTATTAAGATAATTTTTAGGATGATCTTTAGGCTATGGAGGACTACGTTTGGCATGTTCTTTGGAGAATTCACAGTCTGTTGGTGCAAATTTAACCCATGAAATAAGAGAAATCTATTTTGAGAAGGTATAGTGCTGGTGATTTTTAGGTTATGTTCTGTCTGTTCCAGGAATAGGAAGTAAGTATACATCCAAACTTTTTTCTCAAAATTGCTTCCTGAGCTCAGGACTCTTCTCCTATCACAGAATGTTAGGGATTGGAAGGGACCTTGAAGGGTCATCCAGTCCAACTCCCCTGCCAGAGCAAGATCACTTAGATCAAGTTGCACAGAATATGACCAAGCAGGTTGTAAACATCTCCAGATAGGGAGACTCTCCCCCTCCCCAACAGCCCACCCCAGAGCTCTGTCACCCTCACCAGGAAGGTATTTCTTCTCGTATTTATATGGAACCCCCTGTGTTCCAGCTGACACCCACTGCCTCTTGTCCTAGCATTGGATGACACTGAGCAGAGCCTGGCTCCTTCCTCCCGACACCTGCCCTTTTCATATTTATCAACATTAATGAGGTCACCTGTCAGTCTCCTTTTTTCCAAGCTAAAGAGACTCAACTCCTTCACCCTTTCCTCATAAGGGAAATGCTCTACACCATCATCTTTGTGGCTCTGCACTGCACTCTCCCAAACAGTTCTGTGTCCTTCTGGAACTGAGGGGCCCAGAACTGGACACAGTATTCTAGATGTGGTCTCACCAGGGCCGAGTAGAGGGGGAGGAAACCTCTCTTGATCTACTAACCAACCCTCTTCTAATCCACCCTGGGATGCCATTGGCCTAATGGAAGCACAAGAGCTCTCCATCACCAATCCAGCACAGTAACTCCTGTAAAGTTAACCTAGCACATCTATATAAAGAAATACAGAGAATATTGGTAAAAAATAAGAATCAACACTACACACTACTATCTGCCTTTAATGTTCTGTGTTAATAGATAGTATCTACTCTTATAATAAGATTTAACACTGCAAAAACTGTAATACTAGAAGTCACAGAATCAGAGAATTATTGAAGCTGGAAAAGACCCCTAAGATCAGTCATAAATAATTATTTAATACTAATACATTTTTCACACAATTCTGCAACTGACTCTGCAACAAGCAGTTCTGTTTAGGTAAAAACAGAAATTGCTGTTTTGTGAAGGGAAAAAAATGTGTAACCAAACCAGTAATATTCCTAGTGAAAACACTGGGTACTCTCTTCTAGTTTCACTGAAGGAATTACAGAAGCTTGCTGTGTGCATCAAATAGTGACATTTGCTAGCTCCGCCTGACACAACTATGCTTCTCTCTTGCCACCAGTCCTGATTTCCTTTTTCACTAAGGAATTAGCCCATTGCCTAACATTAACTGTCTTTATCCCCTTTACTCCAGTTAAGGTAGACTCCAGATAACTGAGACCAATGTGAATCAGAGAAACTCCCTCCTTCATGAGATCCCCAGTACTAGCTGCCTAGTATGCAACACTGATTCATAAGCTTTTCTAGGCTACATGCCAGCACAACCTCTAGCCTTGACCTTAAACTATCTAGTCAGCCAGAAATGACCAAAAAGAAAAGCCAAAGGGCTATGAGTAAGCCTGCACTAGGAACATATTTTTCACCCATGCCTAACCTCGTAGCGTCAGCCCTTAATAACACTGTGTGTCGACTCACATCCATTACTGCTTTAAACCTCACTAGCTACCACAAAATGCTGCTAATTCAAAAGGTAATTCTTAGTTCCCCTATCATGTAAAATTCTGACCCATAGTTACTATCCTGTATCTATAAACAAGTTACTCTGTCATGAGACCCAGTTTCAGCACTGGCTCAAATTCACCACCAGTGGCTCCTTGAATCTTTTGCAATACTAGTTAGGTCGCTGCTGTCCTGAGTCTTTAACCACTGCATACAACATAAGCTAGAGAAACTGGATCCAGTCAAGAGGCCCTCTGTCAATTTAGCTATGGGTAAAGTTCTTGCATGTAGTTCCCCGGCACTCAACATGTCTTAACCTTAATTTCAACCCAAAACCAAACTGATTCTCCTCTAATCTGAAATTCTTGGCAACAAAAAGTACCTAACTAGGGTGTTTCTTTTGGCTCTAGGTCTTTTTCTTTGAGGGTGAAACATATTTCAATTGTATGTAGTTCAAGCTCCTTAAATGCTGCCAGCTAAAACACAAATTTGAACCTAACGGAGCATCCTCCCTGGGAAATGGAACTCATTTCAAGTCCAACATTTTGACAGTGTTATAAAACTAGGCAAGCAGCTTCATATGGAGATGCTTATTGGCTCTTGTCTGCATTAAATTTAACCCTAACACTGATCTTAGTCTTCACCCGAATCACAGGCCAGCAATGACCATCACTACAGACAGAATAAACTCATTGGGTCCTAAATGAAAGCTGTATTTACATTCTGAAACAAAAATAAATATGTATAGCTAGGTTTAAGGCCCTGACTTTTGGCTTTTTAGTCTGGAGAGGAGAAGACTGAGAGGAGATCTATTTAATCTGTAAATCCATGAGGGCTGGGTGTCAAGAAGACAAGGACAACCTCTTTTCACTTGTGCCCTAGGATAGGTTGGGGGCAGTGGATTCCAGCTGAGCACAGAATATCCCAGCACAATGTGAGGAAGAATTCTTTACTGTGAGGGTTAGGAACTCTGGAACAGGCTCTCCAGATTGGGTTGTGGAGTGTCCTTCTCTGAAAAATTCCTAGACCTGTCTTAGATGCATTTCTGCCCTAGTTTGGGTGCTGCTCTGGCAGAGAGATTGTGCTCAATCTTCGAAGGTCTCTCCCAACCACTAACATTCTCTGATTCTGTGACCCTGATTTGATCATTAGCCCTGGTTAGGACCTGAAAACTTTTTTACTAGTCCAGTAGAGGACATAAAATAAAACCATCCTCACAAGACTTTCCCTCCACATCCTTCTCTAGCCTCATTGCTATCCTCTGAACCAGCTCCAGTACCTCAATCTCTTTCTTGAAGTTAGGGGCCCAGAAAGAACTACTCCCAGTACTCAAGGTGAGGCATCACCAGTAACCAGTACAAAGGAAAGTGCTGAGTACGGTGCCAAGTGCTGAATACAGGGCCAATTTGTCAATACCAACAGAACAGGTGAGAGACAAATGGCTGTATTTTCTTAAATGTAAGCATCACTTCTTCCTTCTTTTTACACAATATGAAACTAAATAACAAAAATAAATATCGAGTGAACCATTACACTAGAGAACCACAAGATATGATAATTTCTATGCCAGAAGTACATAACCCAGTACTTGCATGGAATGTTGCATGTTTAGCAGGAAGCTTTTAGATATGAGAAATTCCAGGCAGCCAAACTCAGTAAAGCAGAATCAGCTTCAGTCAGGTGTACCAACATTTTGAAGTGGAGTATCATCCAACTCCAAGAAACTAAAAAATAATTTGAACAGTAATAGCCAAGTCCATTTGGAACATGACAATTTAGGGAAGCGAAGATTGGACTTGGTGCATGCTGGGTAGTACAGATTGGACTTGGTGCATGCTGGGAAAGGATCATGATCGACCTGGCAGAAATTACAGTAATATTTAGGTGCTCTTAACTATTTCCCAGCTCCCCATAATTCTAATAATCCATTTGGACATAACAAGAAACAGACAAATTTTACTATTTATCATTCTATGAGCATTCCTGGTTAGCAACTTCTTACTGGATAGTTGTTTTTTCTCATGGCAAACCCAGAACTGATAGCATTATAGGTTTCAGTAATGCCAGAACCGAAATATCTAGACAGTGAATGATCAGTACACTCTTTAGTCAATACATGCAACCTTACACTTGACCTTTTCATAAGTGAGATTGTTGCTTTCTGCATCTGATGTTCATGTCATATTTCTTTTGCTGCAGTTCCCTTTCTTTCCTTTATAAATACACTATCCATTGACTCAAAAAAAATCATAATGGTTGTACAGAGATGGTGTTGCACATAGCAAGTTTAAGCTGTTCTAATGAAACATGTTGATATGTTTTTGTAAGTAGGCTTAATATTGTTGAAAAATACATAGAGATCATGCAGGTCCACCCAAAAGTTAAGGTTGTAGGGAACACAAAACTTGAAGTTAAGCAAGACTCAAAGATAAGTAACTTAACTAAGTTAAGTAGAACTTCAGGTCATTATGGGCAGTCAGTCTTTTTTGGTACCTCTTATCTTGGGAGCAGAAATCACATTGGGATCAAAAGAGGAATGTTACTGGTGTTTACTATACCTACTTAACACCAGCACAACTTCAGGATTCAATTGCATGAAGAATTTTGTCCACATGAAAAGCCAGTAGTCAAACTATGATGTCTTTCAAAACTGTTTGAACTCTCAGCAGTTTTCTGTATATTGCTGAGACCACTAGCCAAAGCCAAAGGCTCGATAAATACCAGAAGTCAGGTGCTATGTGTGTCCAGACTTAATACAGTCCAACAGTACTCTCTCATACAAGGAGAGTTGTCAGTTTGTATTCAGGTCACATTTTAGTTTGAATTAGGCAATACACATATGAAATATTCTTAAAAAATAACTCCCATTTGGAAAACTGCCACTATACATCTCTGTTTCTGTAGAAAGTTTCTCCTTTCTACAGAGAATTCAATTTATAGCACAGGACAATAGCTATAGGACAATTGCCAGGACAATCCCCAAGAACTGCTTTCTCTCATGTAATAATCAGTTCACAGTAATTGTTGTAACAGACTTTTTAGACAAAGAACAGACCATCTCTCTACTGCACTGGAGCATGTAATATAGCACGAGTGACACACTCCAGTCTTAACAAGCAGCAGTTACGTTAGGTCACGTTACATTCTTAACAACACATCATAACATTGCTCCTTTTCAAAACTCTTGGAGTCACTGCGGATTTTTTCCTGTGTGCTACTACTTAACATTCTATTGGTGAAGACTTTAAAAGAGACTTTCTCTAAAATTGTTTTACTTCTTTTAAAAAGAGTTTATACAAAAGCTGTTAGAAACTTCATAGACAACAAAGAGTGTGTGTGTGAGGGAACAGATAACATGGAAGACAGTAGAATCACAGAATTATTGAGGCTGGAAAAGACCTCTGAGCTCATCCAGTCCAGCCTATGACCTGACATCACCGCAATCTGCTAGACCATGGCACTAGGTGCCACATCCAGTCTGTCCTTAAACAACTCCAGGGATGGCAAATCCACCACTGCCCTGGGCACTTCATTCCAGCATCTGATCACACTTTCCAAGAGGAAGGGCTTCTTAACATCCAACCTCACCCTCCCCTGGTGCAGCTTCAGGCCCTGCCCTCTCTTTCTGGCACCAGTTGCCTGGGAGAAGAGCCTGACTCCCACCTGACTCCAACCTCCCTTCAGGGAGTTGTAGAGAAGGAGAAGGTCCCCTCAAAGAACAAACAATCTCCAAAATATGACAAGAAATTGACTTTTCTTTCTATTCTTTTACTCCTAGGAACCAAACCTGGCTAAAAAGCTCTGGGAGAAAAAGTGGACAAACAGGCCTAGATTTGGAAGAAGACATGGAAGGAATTACAGAGAGCAATTTGGAAGCAAGAAAAATATTCTCCTGGGAGGAGTTATGATTTTAATGAGTAATGAAGAGAGGAACATGAAGGGGAGAAAACAGCAAAATGCAGAAATCAGCAATCCTTACATGTTCTGAAAGTAAGGCAGGACAAATTGGCAGAAACCTGTTTGAACTAAAAAAAACCCAAAAAGGATTGAATGCAGCTCTTCTGGGGAGACCCCAAAAGACTTTTACATCAGTATTAGAGTTTCTTACTTCTGCTACCACCAAGTAAAGGGGTGGAAGGAAAAAGCACCTGACTATCCCTTGTTCTGGAAGTCAGCCACAAGGACTGCAAAGCTCTCGAAAAAAATTGTTACTGATTAAAATCTTTTCTATAATTTTTCTAGGAGAAAGCCTGGCATAAACAACTAACTCTGTGCTCTGTGAATTCTTCCTCTTACACTGTTTATATATTGGCTTTCCAGCTATAAGAAATTCCTTTGCTAATTTCATCAGTGTCCGAGACACAAATCACTCCACATCATGACAGTGGATTTTAGGTAGGAATTTGGCATATAACAAACATACAAAATTATTAGTATATAGCTTACATCACCATCTTATACATTCACTTTGTTATACCAAATACCAGATACTTTGCTCATTTCTGAAAGTAGTTTTTCTTGTTTATTACATCAATTCCTAAGTGACCAATCTATTTCTTCTCCTGTTTTGTAACAGATGCAGGTTTCCTTATACCAGCTAACTGTCAATGAACATTTTCCTTTTTCCTAAGAATTTCTAATAACTCCGTCAACATCCAAACTTCTGCTAAAAACACAGTGTCTTATCTGATGTTCGTCTTTTACATCACTCTGTAAGCTACACCTCTGAGATCCAATGCATAATCAGAGTAATGAGTTTCTCTTCCAAATACCTCTTGCCCTGAAACTCCATGATAATTGCAGATTTTCCTATTACTCCTTTGCACCAGAGAAGTAGACCAGCTTTTATTTCAGCGGGAAGCTGAAATCAACTAGGAAAGAGCTTGAGATAGGAATGTATTGGATGAAAATCTGCTGTCAAGAATTAATGTTCAGTTGTAACTAAGTTATATCAGTTCATTAGTTCAGTATGATACCAGATGCTTTAAAAATCACAAATGAGCAGATGTTTCTTATCTGAAAGACTAGATTTTTTATTTTATTTCCAAAATAGCCTTCCACAACATCACCAGTTCCAGGGAACTAGTACTTGTATTAGTACTGGTACTTGTAGTAGGCCCTCTGGGTATGTCTGCTCCAGTAAAGAAACTGCCTCAGTGTGTTCAGACCTTGAAGCCAAGTGGACTGGTATGGCCTGTGTCAATGCTAGAAAACAGCTTTCAGTCTCTGAAAGGTGAGATGCCTCCAAAAAGAGAGGTTCCAGGAGATCTACTTATAGGGAATGGCCACTATTATCATTTAGCTACTAAGACATCAAAATATGCACAGGAATTGTTTCGGTACAGCCTTGTTTGGAAAAGGATGATTTTATGCTAGGTCTGTTTACTAGCAGAGACATTCCCAGCCTAGTGTTTGGAAATGTTCCCAGGCATGCTTGGACTTACAGAAACACAGTCCATAGGTGTAACAACACTTCACAGCAGGGAATGAATTAGAGATGTGGTTTATGACCCATATTCAATATATAAACTTGTGTCCTGGAATCTTCATGGCAGCAATTAAAAATGCAGTGGCGTTGTTTTGTCTTTGTGTAACAGGGAAATGAGAGAACAGATGAGGGCTGTTTGGTCTAATATCATTAGTTAGTGTGAGACATGGTTTTTTTTAAGTCATGCAATGGGCACCTCATGGATACTGGGTATTAGATGGGTCTTTTCAAGAATTTAAGTGATAAGATTGTCTTTACTCACCTTCAAAGCATTCAGTGAATTCATCATTTCATAGGTATGAAAGTTCCCTTTCCTGTATTGAGACAGTTTAAGACACTCACACAACTTTAATACTCTCACACAGCCCAGACTCTGTAAATTTTGGCCAAGTGCAAGCTTAGATTCATTCCAGACAAACATAACCAAAAACAAAAGCAACAAATGTAAACCAGAACAAAACAATCTAAATAAAATATTTCAGAAGGCTCTCTTGTCCCATTGTATCCCACTGTATTCCAGTAAATTGTGCGTGCTTTCCTGTGTGTTTTGGCACTAGGAAAAAATCACCAAGCTGCCTCTTAGTTCTGCAAACATGAGAAATATACATGGCTTTTGCATGAGTTACTTCAGCTCTGCTATGGAACTCCTTAAGCAATTCATTCTGACATCCTGTCACTTCAAAGCATGAACTCAACATTTATCACAGGATCACTGGTTTGTTGAAACAGACGTTACAAGGTATAACACAGCAAAGTGCTGTGCAGCATCTTTCAGGGGTCACCTTGACTTTGGTACAAAAGCAGAAACACTTCAGGGAAGCATTTTGGCAAATACCCTTAGTGCCTGCAGGAAGACAGAGAAGTTTCCCAATCAGTGTAAGACGTGTGCATACATATGGTTTGTGTCTGAGTGTGGGAGATGGCTGAAGAAGAAACTGTTTAGCGGATCAGCACACTTAAGCTCATTAACAACAAAAGGGAATGGATTTTCTACCTGCAGCCTCGTGGATCTGAATGTTCTCCTAAATGCAGTTGTCAGAACAACTGGCTAATTTTTGAGAAATACAGGCTGTAGTCACACTGGCTGCTATTCAAATATATATAATTGCTTCAGAATGAGCACAGCAAGGCCATATGAGGCCAGAAAGAGGAAAGAAGGGAAAGTTTGGATTAGAGGCTTCCTGTATGGAAAACATCTGCACTGGAGCCGAAGATACTGCACATTCACTGTGGTGTAGCTTAGATATTTACAGCATTACGTGGCTGATGTAGCATTCATTGCTAACTCAGCCTGTCCAGGTACTCTGCTTTGAGTGATCTGGCATGCAAGAGCATGTCCCCAAGAAACGTGTCCCCTTTTCCAAAGGCAGTTACCATATCTAGTGACAATTGCTCAAAACAAACTTGTGAAACAACTGCATTTTGTCATCAGCTGGACCATGGGCTTCCCCTGAAAATAGAATCTTGTCAATTATTCAGTTTTAGATCCTTGTGCCATGAAGGTCTGTGTTTTCGCAAAATATAATTGCAAATTAAAAAAGGAGTATTTTTTTGGCTGCAGATCCTACCCTGTTAGTTCTAGTAATGTTTAGGGGAGAATAGTGCAATTAAGTTAATGATATTAAGAAGTTGCTGCAAAACTTAACTTTCCTAACTTAAAAAGAAACAACAGTAATAGAGGCTGTAAGACCATCAAACAGACACATACAAATAAAGAGTTATTTCAAAAGATGATAGTCCTTATGTTTTCCATTTCAGAGCAGATAGGTGTCTTTAGTGGTATAAATGTCATTTAGAGAGGGTGCTTGGGAGGAATATCTGGTAACCCAAGGTGATTACACAGTTTACCTTATTCTGCTGATACTCTGCAGAAATCCGTCCTCCTAAAGAGAATCTTATTCTTTAGCTCTAGAAAAGAACTTGTTACTCAAGTGCACTCCCCTCTTTCATCCCAACAACTCCTCCCTGCTCCACACGGGCTACAGAAGTAATGGAAACAGCAGACAACTTGTTGAGGGTAACACAGAACATAATTTCCAGAAGACTATCCTCCAATTACATAACTATCAACAGGATAGGCAAGACTCTCCTATGGTTTAGGAGTTACTTAGGAAAAACATGACTCAGAAAGGCTTATGACAATACAATTAACTGTAACAGAGGCATAGAAAGAAATAAAGACTATTAGGAGAACCTTTTCCTGGGGCTGTATATGATCATTTACTGCTGATATCACCACTCTGCATGCAATTCTGGGGTTTATCCTACCACAAGGATCCATAAGACCAAAGCATTCTTAATTTAGCAGATAAGTGCAAAATAAGGTCTAATAAGGGACAGTTAAAAGCATACAGAATCAAAAGGTAGTGATAGAATTAGCTATTAGAACTGCTTTTCATTTTATGAGATACATTCAGGTCCTTGGAGACTTTCCAGCAAGGCTCACTATCTTTTAGTAGATAAAACTCATAAATCATGGACTAAGCTCACTCAGAACAAATTGCAGGCCAGAATTACTCCTTTATTCACCTCTACCCTTACTCCATGCATAGACATTGAGTCCCACATGAATCACAAGATGCAGTGTGTCCAACACATGGCCCATATAAGCCAGAAGGAATGTTAGCATGCCTGAAAAGTCACACCATAAAGAACAGCAATAAGAAGTAGCAGGACACCATTCCTCCCCGTCTGTCTTCCTGAGGTGTTAAGATGTGTGGTAAAGAACAGGCACCTAGTGCCAGGGAGGATAACCTCATGGTGCAAGGGTATAAACAAGATATTTCCTTCAAAGTGAAAATGTCATGGTGGAGGTTCTTCTCCCCCTCTACTCTGCACTAGTGAGATCACATCTGGAGTATTGTGTCCAGTTCTGGGCTCCTCAGTTCAAGAAGGACACATTGGTGCTTGAGGGTATCCAGGGTACAGCAACAAAGATGATGAAGGAAGTAGAATACCTCCCTTATGAGGAAGGCCTGATGGAGCTGGGTCTCTTGAGCTCGGAGGAGGCTGAGGGGTGACCTCATTCATGTCTACAAATATGTGAGGGGTGGATGTCAAGAGGATGGAGCCAAGCTCTTCTCAAAGTCATCTGGTGATAGGACAAGGGGCAATGGGTGCAAGCTGGAACAGAGGAGGTTCCATATAAATATCAGAAGGAACTTCTTCACAGTGAGGATACTAGAGCCTTGGAACAAGCTGCCCAGGGGGGTTGTAGAGTCTCCTTCTCTGGAGACATTCAAGACTCACATGGATATGTTCCTGTGTGACTAGGTGATCCTGCTGTAGCAGGGGGATTGGACTAGATAATCTTTTGAGGTCCCTTCCAATCCCTAATGGTTTCTCACATACAAGCAAGTCATAGGAGCCCTTTCCACTCTTTTTTCTTTCTTTCTTCTGGCCTACTAGATGGTACTAGATGTAGTTTACCAGTGGATGCAGTCACTGATAAATTCCATGTCAGACTCAGTACCTTGACTGTCTGACAGTGATGCAGCACGCCTGAACATTGCCTCAGACATATATATTTCTGGGTGACTTCCAAGTGTTAGGAAATAAGATTAATGTGACAAGTGATGCTATAGTTCTCTGTATCAAATTTAATTCACACAGAACAAATACTCTTCAAAGACACTGCTGAATTATTTCTAGCTGAAGCAAACTGTTTACGTAAGTTGTACTGTTCTAGTATAACAGAGCTACTGTAGCCTATTATATTGTATTTTATTGTGAAGGGCATTTACATCCTGCACAATTCCTGATTAGTAATGTAAAAAAAAATCTAAGATTAATTTCTACTACAAATTTATAAATTCATTTGCCATTTGAGGTGGTCATTCTACAAAACCTCTCAGGCTGGAGGAAGCTTTGTTTATATGGCATGAATTGTTGATCTGAATAATAAAATTCTATGAGAAAACCTCAGTTTCCTCTGTAATTGTTTTCACTTTAAAGAACAGGTGATTTCCAATATATGAACATCCATTCTGACATTAGTATTGCCTTGTGGGATGAAATAATACCTTGAAATACTTCTATTCATGTTCTCTAAGCACTGGATTACTGAAGAAACAACTGAAATCCCCACTTGAATTATCTTTGCATCTGCATTCACATTTATCTTCTGAGGAAGACACAGTAACAAATGATGGAAATACAGTAGTGCATCCAACTTTTACTTTATGAGGCATTAATACCTTATATCTGGGATCTTAAGATCTTTATCACAAAATAAGTAATTCCTTTAAGTTGGAAGGGAACTTGAGAGGTCATCTAGTCCAACTCTGGTAAGCAGGGTCAGCTTCAACTAGATTTACATAAACTACTATTGTGAATCCAGGGAGTTTTAATTGCTCTCATTCTGGATAAATTGTAACTCTTGTCTTGAAAAAAAGACCATAGGAGTAAGCATAACAATCATAGATGACTACCTGCTGATCTGGTAAAACATCTCTCTACTCTACAGCTACTCTGTGCAGCTAGTGCTACTGGGTGATTACATTTCCTCTTCTGGCAGACTCAGAAATTGCAACCAAAAAAGGAGCAGAAAGTTCTTTGCTCCCTGTGCTCTGCAACCTGTCATATGAGTTACACAGATTGGATTTGCTCTGAATCCTCTTGATCTGCCCATCTTCTCTGGGGTGAAAAACATGATGGTGCAGAAAAGGTATTGGTAACACTGGACTGGAATTCCATGAACTATAACTATTTCTGAGTTATATCATGGTGAGATGAGAGCTGAAACTTCTAGAAACTAAGAAAGGACATTATTTCCTTGATTGTAAAAATGAAGACTAAAGAAATAAGACTGGATACATTTTTCTAAAAGCATATTCTTTAATGGAGAATTAATTCTTTAATGCTCTGATGAGACTGCTTCTTTTCTGAAGCTCCTTTAGTTACTGTCACCTCTCATTTTCCGTGACAGATAGATATTCCCCTGTTTCTTCTTTTCTGCAGTTCATTCTGTTTTGAATGGAAGACTGAAGTGTAATTATCAGTTATCAGCAGGAGAAATAACTCTACTTGCTCATCATCCAGCTGTAAATCAGACCTAGGCATTATAGTTGCAGCCTAGAAAGAGAGAAAGGAATTGAAGAAAGCATGAATTCAGAGTTAAACTATTGTGCAATATGGCCTCACTTTTTAAGGAAGAACACTCCTTAAAAACTGACAAGAGTGATGATAAAATTCTTGCAGATACTGTTTCTTAGGAATAATCCGGCACATCACCCCTTTGCTACCTGAGAAAATTGCAATGTCTTAAATCAGACATTGCAATGAATTATGAATAATGAAGAGTAATGAATAGCTGGGAAAAAGAAGTTGTCAATAGCAATTTACACTATTTTAGACAATTTGTAGTAGAATTGTTCTAGTAGTGCTGGCAAAGATCATATAAGTCATTGTGGAGAGGCTGTAGAGGTAACAACTGATCTATGTATGAGTACATCACTTGAAGTTGTCCTTAAATAAAAGGAGAGAATGAATATTGGAACACAAAACTTGCAGCAAATACTTTCTGTCTAATACAGCTTAAGAAAGTGATCTCAGCCTTCTTACAGAAAATGTGTTAATGAAACGATGTTGAAATTACCTTTCCAATGAGGAAAGAATGTTACATAGAACAAGGTAATGTGAGTGAAGATATCTGTTGCATTTTTATTCTGGCAGTGAGCACTTCAAATTAAAAGAGCACCATTAACTCAACAGCAACTGTGATTGGCAGCAGGTGTAAACAGCTACAAACATTGCACAGCCGAGACAAAGCCAAGCCACGTGGCCCAAGTGAAGCCCAGCTCATGGCTCACATCTTCTTTAAAGCTAGCAAATCCAACAATATTGCATGAAAACTGCACCAGCTCACATGAGAAAGAGTATGGCTTAATTCATGCAGCACTATGCCTGGAATCTGCCTTTGGACTGTATGAGGACAAAGCACTTTGTTCATTTCTCTGGAACAGCCACACGTGTTACTGTGATCTCACTGAAGCTGTATCCCAAGTCTCTGAAGACCTCTGAGGAACATTCTCAATGCAAACCCACTAGATGCACATGGGTAGCAGAACTCCAAGCTGAAAGCAGACCATTTACATTAACTGTGGTTTACACTTTTTTCCAAAGACAAAGGTATTCGAATCCACACCCTCTGTCACTTGTTGCAGATACAGACACCATTAAATCCACAGCAGTTCTATTTGCAGTAAGAAGCATTATTTTGCTTATGTTCAGCCTTTTTTGATGTGCGTGGTTGGATCATATTAGTTATTTAATAAGAGTTGGAATTCAATGGGTCTGGTGGGATTTCTGGTTTCCAGGAAGTGTCAACCCTATTCATTCTTCAAAACTGAAGAAAAGAGGAATTACCAACACCCAAGTCTCTACAACCTCCTTTCAGGTAGTTGTCAATAGCAGTAAGGTCTCCCCTCAGCCTCCACCTCTTCACACCAAACAGCCCCAGATCCCTCATCCTCTCCTCTTTAAGGCTTGGCCTTCAGACCTTTCTCCAAGCTTGTTGCCCATCTTCATACACACTCCAGCACCTCAATGTCTTTCTGGTTTTGAGGTGCCTGAAACTGACCCCAGTACTCTAGGTGTGGGCTCACAAGTGCCATAGGTATAGGAAAAAAATTACTGTCCTACTCCTGCTGTTCCTGATAGGAGCCTGGATGCCACTGAACTTCTTGCCCCCCCTAAGTACACTACCGGCTCATATTTAGCTGATTATCAATCAATACTCCCCAAGATTCTTTCAGTCAAGCAGCTTTCCAGCCACTCTCCACAAGCCTGTAATGTTGCTCTGAATCATTGTGACGCAAGTGCAGAAACCAGCAATTGTAAATGGGAGCAGCCACACTGAAACAATATTTTCTTCACCTGTATAGATGGCTGCCATACCACCAGAAGCTCAGCTCAGTACAAGCCCAGAGGTGCTTATACTAGCCAGAAGGTTCCCTAGAGCTTGGAAGCAAAAGCAGGGATGTTAAATCTAAAGGGAAAATTATATAATGAGTTGCTCTGATTGGCCAAGAATGATTATCCATCTCACAAAGTTGTGATATAAAGCTGTGATATAAAAATATAGTCATAAAATCATAGGATGCATTGGGTTGGAAGGGATCTGTAAAGGTCACCTAATCCAATGTCTGCCCTCATTATAAAAAACATAAAAATGAAAACTAGTTTTAATTCAGATGACGAAATAGGAAGCTATGTAAATCAAGTACCATGGATTCTATTTTGGTATTATAATGGCTTCAATCAGTTGAATAATGTGAATAAAACAAACTCACAGGATATTTCTTATAGATATAATTGATCTCTGACCTTAATTTCTGTTTTTTAAGTCCTCTGTTCATTCTGAAGGGAAATTACAGAGTGGAGAATCCATCTGTCTACTGCTAAAGAGCTCTGTTAAACTATTTTCTACTATGGTAGCAGAACAGAGGACAGAACAAATGTTCCCTTAAATATGAAAAATTCACAGGGGACAAATATTTCTTCTTCAATCAGTATATGGTCCACAGGATTTATACTAATATGTTAACAAATGGTATCCCTGTCATGGGATAATGGATTCGACAGTCTTACTCCTATTAGGCAAGAACAGTATTTTATTTAAATTATTGCTCACTTGCAACTAGAGGATGCCTGGAGAAACTAAAAGCACAATTAGATGTTATTTAAAGAGGAAATTGTGAGAGCAGTCTAACCAACTGTGCATAGAGATGCAGCATTTTGGCCCTTCACATGCTCTACAAATAGGCTAACATGTTCTGTGCTCATTGCAATGTTACTGATGACCTCACACTGATCAAACTATCACAGACATACCAGGGAATGTAATGAAGCAATTTTACTCATCTAATTAGGCAAATTAATAACAAAGCATACTCAGTAAAACGACTGTCAGTGGTTGTGATGGGCGGTTCCACAGAACAGGACCATATTCCTGGAATGAGGAATTCATCAGCGGAAGCTGCCTTTCATTTTACCTCTAGCACTGCCAAGAGGATGCTATGTTAGAGGTACAGGTCAGTAGGCAGCTCATTTCTGTCCCAAACAGAAAATCCAATAACACTCAGCAACTGGTACCACCTCTGCTGTCATTATGCCTACTTTAGTGCTCTACAGATGAACAAAGAAAATCCTCAACCTAAGCAATTCCCTGCTGTCTGACCATAGATCCTACCCCGCTATCCAGTGGACAGTTTAGAACTGTTTGCCAGATGCTTTCATAACTTACTTACATGAGGTTTTCTTGGCCAATTTAAAGAAAGAAATTCAGGACAATAAAACCGCCTTCCAGGTGATCATCTTGGCTTAGGACCAAGATGTTCATCCCAGCGTCAGGACCTATTCAGTTATATGAAGCAACAGTTTGTGCTGATGCACGGACACCCTGCCTGCCAGATAAGTGACTGAAACCCAATTGCTGTGAAAAACACAAGGCTCTTGCACAATGTAGATGTCTTGTGCAGGCTGCCCAGGGGGGTTGTAGAGTCTCCTTCTCTGGAGACATTCAAGACCTGCCTGGATGTGTTCCTGTGTTACTTGGTCTAGGTGATCCTGCTGTGGTAGGGGGACTGGAATAGATGATCTTTCAAGGTCCCTTCTGATCCCTATTGATTCTATGATTCTATGACTGTGAGTAAAGTAACACTGCAATAAACAAGGGACCTTTCCAATTAGCAGTCTTGTTATGCTGGACATTGAAGAGGTCAGATAATAGGAACACTGTTTTACCAAGTGGGGTCAGAAATGGGATTTGTAATAGTTCAATACTGTTAGGAGTTGCTGGCAGCAATTCAGTATGCAATGGCCATAAAAAATAGCACACAAACCGGATTTGTGATCAATGCAGCAGTAAGTCCATCCCACAGAGCTTCAGAGGTAATGCTTGAAGTCAAATAGGACATTTTAAAGCAGAAGAACCTGCAAACTTTCACGCCTGCAAACCTGAAGACTTTAACCATGTCCTCAAACTATCAGTCACTTGGCTATAATCCAGAAAATTCAAGGGCCCCATGGAGTGAGTAGGTAAATAAACTCAAAGCATCTCTGTGGGGACCAGAAGCAGGCATCTACCATTAGTGTGGACAGCTGTTTAATTCTTCAGGAAAATGCAGTGTTCCCTAGAAGAATATCCTATTTTGCAGCCAAAAATGCACAAACTTTGTCACACAACAGTTAAATGTAGTAATAGGCCAAGTTTCCTATAAATACTCCAACTATTATTCTCTCATTATTCTATTATTCATTTGGGTTGGTACAGATCATCTGGGGAGGCAGATAGCTTTATCACAAATTGTTTGTTACATAATCTGCCTCACTGATAGGCAGATAATCAAACTCCATGCTAACCAGATCCTGGAAAAACGACTCTCTTGGATCATCTTGCAATTCTGGCTGGAAGAACTTTGCTCCTTCTCTCCTAAAAGCTTTAGACTAGATATAAGCTAAGGAAGTACTAGGCCGTGAGCTGGCA
>VZRI01003389.1:25085-37168 GCA_013397515.1 Upupa epops
TACTGAAACCGCCGGAGGGAGGGAGGGAGGGAGGGAGGGTAGGTGAAGCTGCGGAGAAGGAAGAACCTGTTGGTGCTGAGGGTGGGGAGAGCCTGGCCCAGGCTGCCCAGAGATGGAGGGGCAGCCCCATCCCAGGGCAGGGTGACCCTTGGGTCTGGGAGACACCTGCTCTGGGTGGGGATGCCCTTGCCCGAGATGGCTGGAGGAGCTTTGGGGTCCCCTCACCCCACCCAGTCGCTGATCCCATGACCCGATCCCCAACTCCAGTACAGCGCTGGGACCTCATGCCCGATTCCTCGCGGGAGCACCCGGAGGGTCCCGCTGGGTCCTGCCCGCGGGTCCCGGTCTCCTTCCCCCAGATGCTGTTCTGATTCGGCCTCAAACCAGTCCCTCCCACACCAACCAGTGGGTGATTCTAGAACAGTGTCTCTCCAGCCCAAAGGAGGGCGGTGGGGCCAGTGTCTGCAGCCCCTCCTGCCCAACTGGAGCTCCCAGTTCAAATCCCAGCGCAGTGCCCAGCCCCACTTCCGAGGGGGCCATTGTGGTCCCTCAGGGCTGGGCAGGGCTCCTTGGTCCCTGTCCCGCTCAGGACTGACCCCAAACCCCGGCTCCAGCACTCCTGACAGGGTGGTTCCAGGCTCCCCGGTGCCCAGAGACCCCCAAACACCCTGCTCTGGCACCGTGAGGTGAGGGGGGTCTGGCCTGGGTGATCCCCTGGGGCCGGGGTCTCAATCCACTGTCACAGCCCCTCGAGCTCTCTCTGCTCCAGCAGAGCAGGGGCAGTTTGGGGTCTGATGCAGCAGGCACTGGTCCCCCAAGTGACTCCTCACGCTCTGCCCTGGGCAGGGGCACCTGGAGCTGTCCTCCAGCTCCTGGGGGGCAGGATGCGCTGAGGAGTGGGATGGGGGGGGGAAAGGAGGTTACGTGGGGTGTGCAGTAAGGTCTGTGATCCTGATTCTACTTGGAGCACTGCAGGGCAGCCGCCACCCCGCTGCCACAGCCCAGAACCCTCCCTGGGCACCGGGAACCTCTGCAGCAGCACAAAGACCCCTCCTCCCAGCTCCAGCAGGACCCCAAACGGCCCCAACAGGACCCTTCCACCTCGCAGCTCCATCCAGCCCACCCTGCACCGCAGGGATCCTGCTCCACTGCTGCGAGGCTGCAGCATCCCCAGCCCTGGGCTGCCCTGCTGGTCCAGGCTGAGACAGCAGCCCCAGGGACCACCCACTCCTTCGCCAGAGGGGCAGGGGCTGCTCAGCTCCACTCACTCCTCGTGTTGCAGGGGTGGAACTGAAAGGGCTCAGGACTGCACTTAAGGGGGTCAGGGCACAACCTCAGAGGAAAGGCAGGGGGACCCTCCGCTTGCCAGCCCCCAGCAGGCTCCTGCCAGGTGCCTCCTCTGCTCCCCCACCCCATCCACGGAGCTTCCCCCACTCCAATAAACCCAGCCCCCAGCTAGCAGCGACCTCTGAGACCGCTGGAGTAACCCGGGAGGGCAAAACCAGCGTGTGGGGCTGCTCCCTTAAGGCATCGGCTGCAACCTCCAGGGCCAGCAGACCCTACCCAGGGCATCTCACATTGGCCACCAAGGAGCTGCTCCCCCCCTCTCCAACACCCCAGGAGCGCTCAGGGCTGATTTTGGGGCAAAGTTGAGAGCTGAAGGGTCCCCTGGGAGCCTGGTGGGGTTGGGGGATTGCAGGAGGGGTTAATGCCAGGAGAGAGGGACACAGAGGGAGGGAAGGAAGGAAGAGAGCAGGGTGCGGGGAGACGGATGGTTGTGCGCATTTATTGTCCTCTGATAAAAATGGGATGCGAATTACACAGCCACGGAGGCTCCGGGGACAGAGAGATCACCCTGCTGGTCCTGGGGAGGGGAGAGAGTGGGAACATCCAAACACACTGAAACGGGGAGTGTGGGGGAGGAAGGGAGGGGGATGGGATCTAAACTGGGGAAGCCAAACCCACCACTCTTCTCCAGGGAAGCAAAACAACACCAGTAGGACTGGGGGTGGTGGTTTCACCCCTTCAGGACTGACCCCACGAGAGTCACCAAAGCCCCGAGGCTGCAGCACGGGCATCTGAGGGCACCTCCCCAGCCCCATCTTCCACACAGCAACCCCCCACCCCAGGGGCCAGGAGAGCAAACCCCATCCCCAAGGGCATCTGGGCTCCTCGACACCATCCCAAGGGCCTAAGGAGACCGCCCTGCCAAGTGGGTTTCCTCCCTGTCCTCATGGGTGAGGGCCACGGGCTGGGACCTCAGGACGAAGGCCAGCGCAGCCCGGGTGGCTCCCAGGGTCCTTCCCAATCCTCTTCTTCCCCCCCAGTTTGGAGAAACCCAAACTCAGCTCCAGGGTTCTGAATGATCGGCCTGAAAGGAGGAGGGCGGGGGGCAGCTGGGAAGGAGGGGGAGGCACGGACGGGTAAAACCAAGCTACTCAAACACAATCATTCGGGTCAGTAACTAGAAGTTATCGCCTCTACCATCTAGAGAGAAGAGAGAAGAGCGTCTGAGACAGGGCAGACCGAGGAGAGAACAGACATCTCGAGTCTCTGTGGCCACGATGAGAACGGAACCCACACACAAGCCGGTTAGAGAGCGTTTCCACAGGGACTCTTAACTTAGTGGGGAGGGCAGGGGTTAAGCTGTTACCATCACTCTTGTTTACTCTTTTTTCTGGGTTTCTGTCTGGTTTTAAATACTCGGACAGCTGTGGGAGATGGAGATGGCGGCTGGCACTGTTGCTCCTCCAAGCTCCCCCTGTGCAGGTGGTGGTGGTGGTGGTGGTGGTGGGGTGCAGGTGGAGCAGAGCTTTAGGAAGGCTGCGAGCCCAGCAGTCTCTCGATGGCTGCGTTGATGTCTCCACCGGTGGCGATGAGCGCCTGCAGGTTGGCCTCGCGGTTGATGAAGCCCATGGCATTGAGCTGCTCCAGCTGCTGTTGGAATCGCACTTCAGGACTCTGCGCCTGCCGGGGGGGGACCGGATGAAGGGGTGAGAGAGCTCCGGGCAGCACCAGCCACTAGGCTGGAAGCTGGAGCTCCAGGACTGCTGAGGGATAGTGCCCACTTCCCAGCAGAGCCACAGCTCTTCCCTGTTAGAGCCAGTTCAGTGCCTGCAGGGATAGCAGCACCAGGGGTACCCCGACACTCACAGAACTCCAGCAACCTCCAGGGTCATCTTTCCTCACCTCTCATGCAGCAGGCTGCCCAGAATGGGTTCTGGTGGCTTTGGGGTCTCTCCAGAGCAGAGGCCCCAACCCCTCTGAACAGCATGGGCCAAGAGTCTGCTACCCTCATGGTGAGCAGGAACCTCCCAGGTCCCAGCTCGTGCCCTTTGCCCTTCACCATGTTACTGGGCACCGCTGGGAGGAGCCTGACCCCATCCTGTGCCGTGGCTGTTGGCTCTGACAGCATCCCCACCCAGCTGCAAGCTCTTCTGCTCTGCTCTGTGAATCCCGTGTAGTGGGCTTCCACAGCCTGAGGGACCCCCCAGCCCCACAGAGCTTCAAGCTCCAGGAGAAACCTGCTGGGACCTCACCTCCCTAGCAGCCTCTCATTCCCCCTGGACAGCACCCACACCCCTCCCAGGGCTGGACGGGACCTACTTGGGAGCTTCCTCCGGCCAGCAGCTGGATCATCTGCTGCATCAGCTGCTGCTGTGGGTTCCCAGCCCCAGCTGGAGAGGCACTGGCCGGCGTCGAAGCAGAGGGAGCGGGGTTCTCCGGGATTGTGCTTCCTCCTGAGGAGGACGGGGGCACTCGAGGCATGCCGAAGGAGCCGAGGCTGTGGGGGGAGGGACAGCAGGGCACACTCAGAGGCAGCCCCCAGGAGCCAGGCAGGCTCTACACCAGGCTGCTCCTTGCAGAGGGATAGCTCTGTGCCCTGGTCTCATTGCACGCTGGCAGTTAGGGGACCCTAAAGTTACAGGGAGACCCCAAGGTTCAACGTGACCACCCATGCTGCCACAGGGCCACCAACCTGCTCCAGTGTACCTGCCCCACAGAGCTGGTGGCCACTAGTCTGCCCCAGTGCACCCAGTCAGCCTGGTGCTTGTGCTGCTGCAGCTCTCAAGTGAGCTGTGGAACTGGGCTGGCTCTGAGCAGAGCAAACAGAAGCTGGGGGAAGGACCAAGCAGCTTCCAAACCCCTGCCCCCAAAAGAGAGGGTCAAGGATGTTGCACGAGAAGTGCAAACAAACACCGAGTGCCAATCAGGTGAGCTCAGAGGGCTGTGGGGTCACTCCCACCCCTGCCCAGCCCCACACACAGATCCCTGTGACAGAGCCCACAGGTCTTCCCAGCACAGTCCTTGGCTGCAGAGCCCATCTCTGCAGCTCTTGCTACCTTGGCACTAGTCCTGGGGCCTCTGTTTGCAGCGTCTGGAGTCCCTGCTGGATCTGGAGAAGGGCCTGCATGGCGCGGGGGTTGGTGAGAATGGAGAGGGAGTCTGGGTTCTGCATCTAGAAGGAAGGTGAGAGGACATGGCGGTAGGGAGCAGCAAGACCTCTGTCAGGCACAGACCCGCCAGGGATCCACGGAACAGCCAGCACAGAGCTGCCTCTTGCCCTGTGGCCAGAGCAGACCCACAAGTCTGGATCCTCCTTCAAGTCCCCAGACCATGGGGCTCATCTGCGGAGACACTGCATTCAGCCTTCCTAAAGGAACTGGGAGAAGCAGCTTAGAACAGGGGGAAATCAAGTGATTCCAATTTACCTGAGCAGAGCAGCTCTCAGCCCTGCTAGCTGCTCTGATCTCTGCTGCCTCCACACAGGGCTCCCGTGGAGCTCAACTACTCTGACCTGAATCCGCCCTGTGCTTCACTGAGATGATTCCACTTCACCTGCCTGGCCCAAGCCAGCACCTTCCTCTCTGTCCCCTGTGCAAACCCCTTTCCTCTGCAGCCCCAACCCCCCTGAGATCCTCCCTTTCCTACAGGGGATGGAAAAGCTCTGAGTCCAGGGGGCCGAGAGCAGCGCTGGGCCTGACAGGGGCCTTTACCTGCTGCAGGAAGACAGGGAGCTGCAGGCGGAGCTGTTCTTGAAGCTGTGGATTCCCAGCAAAGAGGGGGACATTTACCATGATCTAGCAAGAGATAGCACACGTACGGAGGGTCAGAGGGCTGCTGCTGCCACCGCCTGTGAAGCCCTCCATAAAGAAGTGGCAAGAAATGAGGCAGTGACTCCCTCTCTGGGAGGACAGCAGGGCCAAACGGGCTGCTCGGCCATGGGGCACAGAGATGGGGCCGCTGCCTGTGTCAGGGGCTCTGCCAAGG
This sequence comes from Upupa epops, assembly GCA_013397515.1. Lineage (NCBI taxonomy): Eukaryota > Metazoa > Chordata > Aves > Bucerotiformes > Upupidae > Upupa > Upupa epops. Next base: position 30,357 of record VZRI01003389.1, read on the forward strand.
CACCAGGGCCAGGGCACTGGGAAACACAGCTGCCTGGATGGATGCCCTGAGTTATGCGAGAGGAACCGCGGCAGCTACAGACACAGAGCAGGGGCTCTGCACCTGCAGGGAACCCCAGCAACGCTTTTACCTGTGCTGCAAAGTCTGGGTTCTGGGCCAGAGTCTGCATCATGCTCCGCATGTAGGGGGCAGAGATCATGTTCTGCATCAGCTGAGGGTTTTCGGAGATTTGCTGCAGGAGGCCTTGCATCTCCGGGCTGTTGAACATACCTGAGCACGAGGGGGAACAGGGGGGAAAATCAGAGCCCGAGCACTGCTGCGAGGCCCCGGTCACAGCCCAACAGCAACACCTGTACTTCATCCCCAACAGCCAGACACAGCTCTCCCCTGCTCTGCAGGGACACTGGGGCTCCTGCAGGAGCCCCGACAGACACAGAACAACCCGCTTGTGCTCATAGTTGCGCTCGAACCCTCCACCTCCAGCGCTGAACACTCAAACCCTGCTGGGAACCATATGGCTGAGCTCTGGCTCCCACGTGCCGTACCGGCCCCGAGGCTGGCAGCATTCAGCCCGAAGGGGTTGGATACAGTCGGGGTGCTCTGAGTGGTGGCCGAGCTGGTGCTCCCTTCGCTGCTGGGCGCCTGGCTCTGGGAAGCGGGGGGAGTGGGGCTCCAGGGGTTCGGTAACGGCTCTCTGTTCTCCGTCCGCAGAGGCTGAGAGCTTGAGCTCTCGGAATTCCCCGTCAGAGAAGAGAAAGGGTTGTTTCCAAACTGGGGGAAAGACAAAACGAGACAGCCATCACCAGTTAGCTCCAGCAGGGAGTACTGGGTGGTCCCAGCACCCCAGGAGCTGGGGAGCAGCCCAGCCCAGCACTGGCTCCACTCATGATGCGTCCGGCTCCCCAGAGGGCTCTGCAGCACCAGCAGCCCTCACTCGAAGGGATCCGGCTGCATTAACAGCCACAGCTCCTGTTCTGGCTCTGGAACCTATGCAGGGCTTCCAGAGGGCCACAGGGAAGCAGCTCCTGGCTAGCCCAGAGGGTAACAGCAGAGCGGAGCGCATCTGCATGGCTCTGCAGACAGATCTGCACTTGCTTCTTTGTGCTCAGAGACAGCTGCAAGTTGGCCAGCTCCAACTCAGCAGTGCCAGGCCCTAGGCCCCACTGAAGAGGGCTTGAAGCTGCGGGGCTGTGATATCAGCAGCCCCCAAGGAGCAGGAGGGCAGGACTCTGCTGGGACGCTGACCTGGGCAGGCACCACATAGCCTCCTTTGCACAATGAGCCAGAGGGAGGAGGAGCTGTGTTCTGGGAAAGAGCCCCGTGAGAGAGCAAGCAGTACCTGCTCCCTGGCTGCGCTGAACATGGGCTCCTGGATGTCTGTGTACATGCGGCGCAGGGCGTTGTACCCCCCTGGAATGCTCTCGAGGTTACTCAAAGCTCGGTCCTGGTTCCGCATCATCTCCTGCATCATGGCAGGGTTACGAGCCAACTCCATCGTCTGCAAGGGGGAGGAAACATGGGAGACTCAGGCCCACGAACACCACAAGAGGGAAGCGGCTCAAGAGCGTGGACTGCGGGCCCAGCGCTGCTCCTGATCCAGTGGCCCAGCACTGGAGGGGTTAAACGGCAACTCCCAGGAGAAAGAGGATAATTAACCCCCCCCTCACAGCCAGGGAGCAGAGAGATCATTTATTGGAGAGAGAGAGCCCAGAGATCCTGGCTCCTCCCACCTCTGCTCAACCTCTGCTGTTTTGTTTCTACACAGAGCCAGGAGACCCAGGCACCCAGCACCCAGAGTAGAACTCGGGCACCCAGGCACCCAGCACTTCCTCCTCTCTCAAAGCCAGTTACAGGGGCTGTAGAGCATCAGCTCCTCTCTGCAACAGGACCAAGAAATCCACCCTCTCCAGCCTGGTGCTGGGTCTCCCCTGCACAATTTACTCCCAGAGCTCAGCTGATGAGCTGTGTGATTGCTCCCAGTTCAGCTGGGCAGCTCTGGAGTTTTACAGACTAGAGAGATACAAAGAGGGTGCAGAGCAACCCAGATCAACCTTCTGACAGAGCCTTCCTGGGGGACGAGTAGAGCCCTGGCCTTGGCTCTCTCTCATCCCAGAACTCTGGGAGCCCCAGACCTCTGGGAGCCCAGCCTGTGACTGCTGCTCTGTGCTCAGCTGCACCAGGGAGCTCTGCAGTGCAGGGTTCATTTATAGGGAGAAACAGGAACAAAAAGCTTCTGCTCCTCTCCACAACTGCCTTGGCTGCCAAGGCTGGGGCAGAGACAGCACTGGAAGGAGCCCAACAGCCCTCCTTGCGGGTCACCCAATGGATTCCATAGCCCAGAGAGGGAGATAAAAGAGGGAAGTAAGAGCTGCAGATAAGAGCTTCGAGTAGGTGGGGTGAGTAATCAGCATCCACGCAACTCAAGACCACCATCTGTGTGCCTGGAGCTTCCAGCAGGAAGGCAGACCCCCTCCAAAGGCTGCTCTGTGTTTGGCCCTCCCTTGGTGGAATGGGCCCTGCCTCACCTGCCTCATGAGCTCAGGGTTGTTGAGCATGTGGCTGATCTCTGGGTTCCGCTCCATGAGCTGCTGCATCTGCGGGTTGGCCATGATCATCTGCCTCATGAGGTCGGGGTTGGACATCATGTTCTGCACCAGGGGGTTCTCCATGATCTGCGACAGCATCTCAGGGTTGGACATCAGCTGCCGCTGCATCTGCTGCTGCAGCTCCATGAAGTTGGCAGAGCCCATGCCGAGGCTGCCCAGCCCAGTGATTCCACCAAACCCAGCTGGAGAGGGGAGAATGCGGGGGGAAAGAGGGGGAGAGAGGGGACGAGCACATCAGCCCGATGGCAGCCACAATGGCGGAGGGGCTGGTTCTGTTCTGCAGCTGGCTCCAAAGGAGGACCCTCCATTGCTCTGGGAGTTACCCACAGGTGGCTACTGGTAGTGACTTGGGGAAGCCTGTGACAGGCAGACACCTACAGGGGAAGAACCCCACCCACCCCCTCCAGCACCAGGAAACGGCTCCTGTGTCCCAGCCGCCCCTCACAGCCCTCACTCACACAGGATGGAACTGGCGCTGTTAGAGCCTCCGTCTGCAGGGCCGCCCCCGGTCCCCGACCCGCTGCTCCGCCTGCTGCCATTCCCTGCGTCGGGAGCGCTGCCGGATGTGGAGGGCTGAGAAGGGGCTCCAGGAGAAGAAGGGGTGGCTGAGGGGGCAGAAGCAGCATTGGGGGCAGAAGCAGCAGAAGTTGAATCTTGGACCCTGTGAAGAACCGAAAGGTGGCATCGAAAGACTGTGCTGGAGGGTCAGGGAGCAGAGTCCCCTGGGGAGGACCCCAGGCTGATAGTGCTCCCCCCTGCTCCCACACTCCTTCCCTCTGCTGGGACCCACCCCCACCCCAAGCCTAATAGCCCCTGATGCGGCCTCCTGGCCCCCATGAAACAGCTGCACTTGTTCTATCCTATGTCCCTGGATCCCCCTGAACTGTCTCACTTAGCCCTCTCCATGAGCAAGAGTCTGCTCCCAACAGGACACTCTCCTGCTGCTGCCGCAGAAACCACAGGAGGTCCCACAGGGCTGGAGCAGGGGGTAAACAAGAATCTGCTGCTATGCAACTCCCCCTGTGCCAAACGTTCCAGCCAGGGGGCAAACAGCAGCATCAGCTCAACACTACAGACAGGGAAACTGAGGCACAAGGCAGCTCCTGTCTGTCCTGTGAAGCCCCAGGGTGATTCCAGTGAAGCTGGGCATCAGCTTTATGGAGTGAAGTGACCCAGAGCAGCCCCTGGTGAGCACAACCCCTCCTCAGGACCCCCATAAGGATGGCAACAATTCGCCTCAGGGCCTGTGAGTGCTGGACTGATGCAGCACTTCCATGTGGGATCAGGCCACAATCCCACTGCCTCAGACTTCCTCGTCATTCTGCTCCAGCTCCTTCCTCCAACTACCCTTCCTTTCGCACTCCTATGCTGGGACCTGACCCAGCTGACCCAAAGGGCTCAACCCCCCTAGACCAGCGCTGAGGAGGGCAGCAGAGAGAGGGGAGAGCAGAAAAACAGGGAGCTGAGCGAGAAAGGAAGGAAGAAGCTGGTGAAAGGTCGCTTGGTTTCATCTCAGTGCAGGACTGGGCTGTAAAGGCTTCGGCAGGAGCTTGATCCAGAGGACAAGAATGAGCAGCACAGGACTGCTTCCCCCGCCCCTCTGAAACAGCCACCGGGCTACCTAGAGCAACAAGAGGCAGCGAGGCCTCCCGCAGGAGCTGACAATGAGCGGTCTATCTGTGTCAGGAGGAAAGGGGAAACAAGAAAATAAAGCCCTGGTCTTGCCTCAGGCAGACAGGCAGCTCTCCCAGGGGACAGTGGAGCTGCACAAAGAGCTGCAGCCCTGCGGGACAGCCAGCAGCCCCACGGCACTGTAGCAGAAGCCCCACAGCAGCGGGAACCCCAGCAATGGCTGTGCAGGGGCTCTGAAGGCTGTGCAGAAGCCCCTGTGTCCCCTCCTGCTCCGGCAGCATTTGCTGGCCGCTCCCACCCCTTTCTCAGGTGCAAGGGGACCTGGGTCTGTGGGTACTGCACAGAAACAGTCCCCCAGCTGCCCCACAGAAGGGGCTTCCTGTGGCATCAGGAGAGGGAGAGGAGAGGATGACAGAAAGCAAAAGAGAAGCTGGGAATCTGTCTCAGCTCTGACTGACACAAACTCCCTGAGAAAGGAATTCCTGTCAGCAGCAGTCCCTCTCTGTCACCGTGAGCCAGCAAAAGGCCCTTGTGGCCACTGGGCTCCTGTGGTTAGTGAATAGGAGTGGGGCAGGCAAGTCAGGGAGGTTCTGCTCTGCCCTGGTAAGGCCACCTCTGGGTTCTGGTCTCCCTAGTTCAGGAGAGAAAGTAGCAACAGGCACCTGCTGCAACCTAGGAAGCTCCTGACCATGAGGAGAAGCTGCTTTGCTGTGAGATGCCAGAGCCCCGTCCCAGGCTGCCCAGAGAGCTGAGGACTCTGCTCTCCAACACAGGTACCACAGAGGTCCTGTCTAACCACCCAGCCAGGGGTCTGTCACAGTCACTGTCAGTTCCAGTGAGTTCTTCAGGCTCTTTGGGTCACTAAGGCTGAAGCTACCCAAAGCCACACAGGAGAGTCATGGTACCCAGAGCTGGACCCCACAAACCCCTGCAGCTGCAGAGCCCTGGCAGGGCCAGAGCCTGGGGGAGCTTTCCCATGGGATCAGCTCTGCCTGACCTCCACAGACAGCACTTGGGCTGCACAGCCATCGTCTAATGGGGCACAAATGCTCGGCCACCCCTCAGCCCCCTCACCCTCCCTGGATGAGAAACGGTTTCTTACTTCTGCGGGGTCTTAATGACCAAGTGAACGGTCAGCCCATCTTTGATCCCATGTTGGTTCAAGGTGTCTCCATCCTTCAGGATCTTCCCAGCAAAGATCAGAACCAGCTGATCCTGTTTGGCTTTAAACCGCCTGGAGATCTCTTCTTTGAACTAGAAACCAAACCAAGTGATTTTCAGGCCAAGGACCCTGCTCCAGGTATCAGGTCCTCTGTGCAAACAGCATCAGGAACCCACATCCCTCCAGTACCTGTTCCCAGAGGAGCCCTAGCAGGCATAAACCCAACCACCAGCTGCTGTTGGAAGAGTCAGGACAAAACAAACCCCCAAAAACAGCTCCACACTCAGTAACAATCAGAAAGAACAGAGCACTTCCTCAAGAAGGGCTGAGGCTTCCCAAAATCCCCAGTGTCTCCTAGGTCCAACCCAAAGAGCCCAGTTCTCCTCTGAACCGGTTTTGCTCTGCTCATTTAACTGTTGGGGTTTTTTCCTAAGGAAAAGCCCAGCTCTGATTTCACCCAGGCCAGGGCTCTGTGGAAAAGGGAACAACCTTTAGCAGCCAATGGGAACAAACTGGGGCTCCTCCAGCTCCTATTTCTGCAGTTGAATTCCCCAGGAGCTAGCCAGGCCCCACAACAGGGCCACCTCTGCTGTGCTGTGAGATCAGCACCTGTCAGGGGGCTGGCAGCACCCAGCCAGCCAGGGTGCCACTGACAGCACTGACAAGGGTGAGAAAAACACGAAACTCTTGAGTTGGGAAGCGACAAGCTGCAGGGAAGGAGGAACAGACAGCAGCCCTGGAGCACTAAACCCCTCAGCAACAACAGCCAGGTGAGCACAGCCCCAAGCCCCAGAGCTCGGAGCCCTCCTGGGCAAAAGGCTGTCACTGACACGAACGCTGACACTAGCGGGCTCCGAGGAAGGAGCAGGAGGGCCATGAATCCTGCAACCACTGGCCACCATGCGACTCTGCCGTGGTCCTGCACAGACGCAGCCCTGTGCCCTACAGCCCAGCCCAAAGCGTTCAGGCAGCCAAGAAGCCACTGATGACACCTTGTGCCAGGGGGCAGTCGCCCTCACTGCGCGGCAGACACCCCCTTCGGAGCCCAGCACTTCCCGATGGACCCTGTGAAGCACCCTCGCAGGAGCAAACCCACTCCGGGTTGCTCCAGCCAACCTCTGCCATATCGTCTCACTCAGCTCCTCTGCTCTACGCAGAGGGATCTGTTCCAGAGGGTGCAGAGCCACCTCACATCCCCCCCGGCTGTGCTCCAACTCACAGCTCCATAGGCGGGGACCCCATTCCGCCCCCGGAGTTGCCCCATCCCCCCTTCCCCAATCGCTCCGGGAACCCCTTCCCTCCGGCTGCCAGCACAGCCTAGCGCCCAGGCTCCCACCCGACCCTTTGCACTCCTCTGCTCAGAGCCACCGCCGAGCCCAACGCTCCCCTCCCCACGGCCGCTCCCCTCCAAG
>VZRI01003389.1:37724-49278 GCA_013397515.1 Upupa epops
GGGGCAGCGCAGCGCAGCGCGGCAGGGCCTGGGGGCGGCAATGGGGAGGAGGCGAAGCGGAGGCTGGTCCCGCAGTGCTGCCCCTGCCACCGGCATCCCCGGGCGACCTCCCGGAGCTGCTCGTTAGCCGCGTCTGGCCTGCTGCCCCTTAGATAGCTGCGGCTGTGTTGCATCGCTTTTATTAGCTGGATCAATGTTGNCTCGTTTGCTGCTGCTGTCCTGCGCCCCCTTCACTAGCTGGAGACACATTTCCCCTTCACTAGCTGGATCTATCCCGCGTCCCCTCAGTCCCTGGATTCATCCTAGAACCCCTCAGTACCTGGATCCCTCTGGATCCCCCTCATTAGCTGGATCCATCCCGCACCCCCTCAGCACCTGGATCCCTCAGGACCCCCTCACCAACCGGGCTCCCTTTCCCCCTCGTTACCCCACAGCCTGGGCCCAGCCAACTCTCCCAGCTGTCCCCACCGGGGTCCCCTCCACTAGCTGGACCCCTGCCCCAGCCCATCCTCGAGAGTCCCTTTGCTCAGGCTTCTCTGACCGGGCGGGTGGGGGAGATCCAGACCGCCCCCCCAACTTTGTTATAGGGACAGTGCTGGGACGCCGGGCCTCTCCCACAACCCCCCGCGCAGGCCCCAATGGCGGCCGCGGGCCGAGCACTGCAACTCCCGTCCTGCCCCGGGCTGGGCGCTGTCCTGTGACGTCACTTCCTCCTTCCCAACTGCTACTTCCTGTCTCCTGCGCGGCCGCTTCCCCTTCCCCCCTCCCCCGCTTTGGTGCCGCCGCCCGGCCGGGGCCGCCATGCTGCGCCCCAAAGCCCTGACGCAGGTGCTGAGCCAGGCCAACACCGGCGGCGTCCAGAGCACCCTGTGAGTAGCCGGACGGGCAGGGCCCCCCCAGGCCTAGCAGCACCAACCCAGGCCTGGCGGTGCCCCATCCGGTCTGGCACTGCCCCTCTGGCCTGGCAGTAACCCTTCATAGGGCTGACAGTGCGCACTCTGGGCCTGGTAATACCCATGGGGGCTGACAGTGCTCCCCCCCCGGTCTCGCAGTGGCCCTCCCGGACATGGCAGTGATCCCCCCAGCCCGGCAGTGCTCCCCTGGCCTGATAGTACCGACCCCAGGCTTGGCAGTGCCCCCATGGCCCTGGGGGTGTTGAGGGTTCGTGCAAGGGGTAGCGTAGGGGTGGGATCCTGAATGTGACTGGGATCGTCTGTGGGGCTGGGCTCTGCCAGGGCTGTGCTCAGCGCCAGGGCCGTGCACTGTGCAGAGAAATGGTGATGGGACCTGTGTTTGGGCTGGGGTCCTGTGTGGTGTCAGGATTGTGCCCGGTTCCCGGTACCTGGTGCCAAGGACCAGGCCTGCTGCTTCCCCCCAGGCTCCTGCCCTGCGCAGCCCCACACTGCCCCCTTTGGGACTGGCACCACCACCGCCCTCCCTCCCTGCCAACAGCCCCTGCAACCCTGGGCATTGCTGGGCTGGGGGGAGGTTTCCTTTGTCCCTGGCACTGCAGTGGGGTCTGCTGCCCTGCTGGGTTCAGAGACACCAGTTTGCCTCCCCCCCCCTCCATTTTCAGGCTCCTGAACAACGAGGGGTCCCTCCTTGCCTACTCAGGCTATGGGGACACGGATGCTAGGGTCACTGCAGCTATAGCCAGCAACATCTGGGTGGCCTACGACAAGAATGGGCACCAGGCCTTCAATGAGGACAACCTCAAGTTTATCCTCATGGACTGCATGGTAGGTGGGGCTGGGGGCTGTCTCCTCTCTCCCTGGACCCCCCATGGGTGGCTTATGCCATGCTGGGGGTGCCCATGGGTGCTGTTTGTCTCTGGGCAGGAGGGACGAGTGGCTATCACACGAGTGGCCAACCTACTGCTCTGCATGTATGCCAAGGAGACAGTGGGCTTCGGCATGCTGAAGGCCAAGGTACTGGGGCACTGGGGGGCACTGCAATGGGGTGGGTGGGCACTCTGTGTCAGATGGACACTGCTCACTCTGCTCACTGCTCACTCTGCTCTCTGCTTGCAGGCGCAGGCGTTGGTCCAATACCTGGAGGAGCCGCTGACGCAGGTGGCTGCATCCTGAGCTGCTCTGGGGAGGGGGCTCAGAGGTGCCCCCCATGCAGAGGCTGTTTATTGCAACGCTGCCACCGGTGTGGGGAAGGGGTGGTTGGCCCTGCGGGCATCACCCTGCCTCAGTATGATCTTCAGAGAAAGAAGGGGAGGGGGGCAATAAAGGTCTTGGTTTGTGGACCTGCTGTCTCTTGGGGATGAAAAGAGGGGCTGGGGGGGTTCACTCAGCTGGGCTGGGGACTGCCTGGACAGTGCCCCATGGGGGCTGCAAGGGAGGGTGGGTACTAAAGTACTGAGCACCTTCTGCCTGGCACCCTTGGAGGGGCCATGGGGGCTCCTCCCCTTCCCCAGTTTCCCCAGTTCTCACACGATGGCAGCAGAGGCAAGGGAGTGGGTGCCCTGCAGTTGGTGCCAGGCTGGGCTGGGGGTTCTGTGGGTGCCCCCCCTGCCCCGGCCTCCCTCAGCCCTGCTGGGGCCCCAGCTCCTCCTCTGGCCGTCCTGTGACGGTGCCAGGGGTGACTCTACCTGCCCAACCTGTGCTGCGACACCTGGTCCCACCCCTTGAGTCAACCTGCTGGGCGGCACCGCCAACCCAGGCGGGCCTGCTCCTGGCTCCTGGGACCCCCCCCACCCCGGCCCCTGAACTTCTACCCCTCAGCCACCCGTCCTGCAGGAGGAGCCAAGTGGGCACCATGGGTAGTGCCGAGGAGGACTACAACTTTGTCTTCAAGGGTACGTCCTGGGCACCGCGCAAAGCCACCACCCAAGAGGGGAGCCAGGGGATCTGTGGGGAGGGGTCTGGGGGACTGTGGGTGCTGCCGACTGTCCCCACAGCTCTGGAGGGTGCTGGGGGCTGCCATCGGGGTGTGGGCACCATCCTCGATTGTGTCTCCGGTGAGTGGCAGCTAGGTCAGCTCTGGCAGGCAGTGCCAGAGGCTGTGGGGGGACAGGCACTCGAGTGCTCACCCCCAGGCTTCACCCATGGGACACTGGGGGGGTCAGCGTGGGGCAGAGCCCATGTGAGCCTGTTAACCCTGAGAGCAATAGCCTCTCTGTCCTGCTGCCACACTGGGGCAGGTGGCACAGGCAGAGGGCACCGGGGCCAGCCCCCTGCCCCCCAAACTGAGTGCCATGGGGTACCGGTGCCTGGCTGCACGCAAGTGCTCCCTGTGGGCCACCTGCGATGGGCACCAGTGTCCAGTGTAGCGAGTGCCTTTGACACCCTGACTGGCACCAGGGCCATTGGAGTGACTCCAAGACACCCTGGCCCCTCCTGACCCCTCTGTGCCTTCCTCCTGCAGTCGTCCTCATCGGGGAGTCTGGTGTGGGCAAAACCAACCTGCTGTCCCGCTTCACCCGCAACGAGTTCAACCACGACAGCCGCACGACCATCGGCGTCGAGTTCTCCACCCGCACCCTGTTGCTGGGCACTGCTGCCGTGCGGGCACAGATCTGGGACACTGCCGGCCTGGAGCGCTACCGGGCCATCACTTCTGCGTGAGGAGCAGGGCTCTGCTGGGCACGTGGGCACCGAGGGCACCTGTGAGGGGGGGTCTGGGCATTGGGGTGGTGGTGCGGGTTAGAACCAGGACTTGTTTGCGCACTGATGGCACCCGTAAGGGGGTGTCTGTGGACTGGGGTGGTAGTGGGGGTTAGAACCAGGGTTCTGCCTGGCACTCAAGCACCAATGACACCCGTCAGGGGATGATTTGGCATCGAGGTGATGGTGGCGACCAGATCCAGGGCTCTCCCAGGCACCAACAGCACCCATGAAGGGGTGCCTGGGGGTTGGGTTGGGGGTGAAGGGTTGGAACAAGGGCTCCTCCTGGCACCAGTGCCACTGGTCAGGGGGTAAAGGTGATGGGGTTGTCCTGCAGGTACTACCGGGGGGCTGTGGGGGCTCTGGTGGTCTTTGACATCACCAGGCACCAGTCGTACGATGAGGTGGAGCGCTGGCTCAAGGAGCTCTACGACCACGCCGAGCCCAGCATCGTGGTGATGCTGGTGGGCAACAAGACTGACCTGGTGCAGGCTCGAGAGGTGCCCATGGAGGAGGCGAAGATGTTTGCGGGTAGGGGCTGGCACCCTGCCGTGGGGCTGGGGGGCTTGGGAACACCCCCTGGCAGCAGAGTGGGCACCTGCTTTGCCCCGAGTGCCTGCTCTGCTTCTCCCCAGGGGACTGCTCATCGCCCCTGTGCGGGCTGCTCTCACCACCCCGGGGGGGGATCTCCTCTCGTTGCAGACAACAAGGGGCTGCTCTTCATGGAGACCTCGGCACTGGACTCCACCAACGTGGAGCAGGCATTCGAGACCATCCTGAAGGGTAGGGGCACCGGGCAGGGGGGGCACCGCAGGGACGTGAGCCTGAGTGCTGCTGCCCCACGGAAGTCCCCACGGGGCTGTCTGTCCTGCTGGTTGGGTTCCCTGCCCTCAGTTCTGGGCGGCTGCTCCCTGCACCCCTCACTTTGTTCTCACAGCCCGCGGGCACCCCCGAGGGGTTCCTTCCCCACTCCAATCCCTACTGCCCCTCCTCTTGTCCCGAGCTCCTGACTCAGAGACAGGTCAGTGGGACCTAAGAGCAGGGGAGCCGGGTCCGATGCTCAGCCAGGAGCAGCACTGTGGCAGCGAGGTGGGCTGTGCTGTGCCAGGCTGTGCCATGCTGTGCCATGCGGTGCTGTATAATGCGTGGGGTGAAGCATCACCCCAGGGTTAGGCACCAGGAAGCTGCCCAGGAGCAGGGTGTTCCCTGCCTTGCGGGGAGCTGTCACCTCTCATTTCTGTGAAGAGGAAGGGAGCACCCAAGTGCCAGACTGAGGAGTCATCAGTGGGGGCTGCCCCTGCCTCCTGGCACCAAGACCCTCACCTGGGCACCTCTTTTTTTTTCAGAGATCTTCCACAGGGTGCAGAGGCAGAAGCAGAGGAGCAGCCAAAGCAGCCCGGTGTCACTGGGCAGTGACAGCCCTGCGGGTACTGCCCCAGTACAGGCGGAGAGGCGCCCCTGCTGTATTGCCCTCTGAGCTGCCCAGGCACTGTGGGGAGCCCCCGGGGACTCCCCCAGCCCCGGGATGTGCTGGTGGCTCAGAGCTGGGTCTGTGTCTGCACGGAGCCCTCTGGCTGCTGGCACAAGCTGGTGCCACCCAGCCTGCAGTGCCAACCCTGTCCTGGTGCAGTGGGGACTAGCAGCTTGGACAGGGGCCAAACCTTGCTGGAAATGGTGAGAGGAACCAACAGCAGGAGCTTCTCCCTCTCTGCTGGGCCCTGATGACCTTCACCACTGCCAGCACTGACCTCCCCATCCCTGGCATCGCAGGGGGCACAGGACTGGGACAGTCCAGGGCACCTTGGGAGGCTCTGCCAGGGATGGTTTCAGCGGCAGGAGCATCTCCGGTTGAGTCTGGCACTGGGGTCACTCCTGCAGGGCCACCATGAGGCCCCACAGGGGGCTCTGAGCCCATTGTGGGGTCACCCCAAGCCCTAAGGAGTGGAGTGGCAGCTCCCAGCCCTTGGCACAGCCTCAGCGAGGGGGTAGCAGGGGCTGCCGGGGGTTCCCAGGGGAGGTGGGGGAGCAGCTCCGTGTGCGGGGCGCTGGGGAGGCAGTCATTAAAGGACTTGTGAAGCGCAGGCTGGCTCTGCTGCGTTTGCTGCGAGTTTGGGGACCCAGCGCTGGTCCCCACTGAGGCTGCCCCCAGCCCAACGCCACCGACCCCCTGTGCCCCCTCCCCTCAGCCAGCCTCTGATGGCTCAGAGGGGGCAGCTGGCAGCTCCTCAGCCCAAACCTTCAGTGGCCTCGGGCAGTCCCAGAAATGGGGGATTCTCTGTCTCTCCCTCGAGCTGGGGGCAGCCCTGTGTGGGGAGCGAGGCCAGGGCTGAGGCCACCGGTGCCCCCCGTGGAGGCTTCACCTTGCTGCTAGCAGCCCTTTGTATGGGGCCATCCCCCCGGGGGGCAGGGTGCTGCTGAGTGGGGGGCAGCAGGCAGGGTGATGCTGAGCAAGGGACAGGGGGCAGGGATCAGGGGGGTGCTGAGCGGGGGGCAGAGGGTAGGGGGTACGGTGATGGTAATGCTGAGCAGGGGGCAGGGTGGTGCTGAGCAGGGAACAGAGGACTGGGGGCAGGGTGTAGGGTGGTGCCGAGCAGGGGCAGGGTGCAGAGTGATGCTGGGCAGAGGGCAGTGTGCAGAGAGCAGGGGGCAGGATCTCCTGGGACAGGTGAACTCACCTGGGCGCTGACGGGCAGCTGCGGCACCCAATGGGTGCTGGGGAGGAAGAGCTGTGGCCACCAATGGGGCCTCCGGGACAGCCCTCACCTGCGCTGGGACGCTCCCGGATATCCCAGTTGTCCCAGTACGAGAGGGGCGGGTGGTACTGGGCGCGATGCGGGGCAAGGACGACGAATACGACTTCCTGTTTAAAGGTGGGGGCATCCCTGCACTGAGCTGTGCCCGGCCTCAGCCTGCGGGAGTGGGGCTGGGAGGGAACAGGAGCTCCCAGTACTGGGGAATTGGGGTGAGGGGAGATACTGGGCTGCTGCTGGGGTCTCCAGGCTGGTTGGGGCGGGGAGATGCTCAAAGAGGGTCTGTGGCCTCAGAGTTGATTGAAAGCTGCTCCTTAGTGCTGCGGGAGGGGGCTGGAGCCCTCACCTGGGTGCCGGGGAGGGTGGTCTCTGGGAGCAGTGGGGGTTGCTGGGCTCTATGGCCCCTCTGAGGGGGGCTGAGTGGCTGGGCTGCTCTGGGCAGCAGCAGGAGAGCAGGAGCAGGTGAGGAGAAGGATCCAGAGCTCTGGGGTTGGCTTTTCCAGTGCTGGTCCCGATGTGACCCCTACCCAGGGCGCTAGGGGGAATGGGGCTGGGCATTCCCAGGGTGACACTGGGTTTGGTGGCTGCAGGATCTCAGCAGCCCCATGGAGGACCTCCAGCCCTACAAACTGTCTTCATCCCAGCCACCCACTCACTCATCTGGGTTTCCTCTCCCCTGCTCTGCAAAGGCTCCAGCGGAGGTTGGGGGAGACCAAGGGGGCTTCTTGGCACTGCCAGCACCTCCAGGGCAGTGAGAGCCCAGCAGGGTAGCTAACTATGAGCCGGGATGCCCACAGACTCCTGCCCTGAGGTAGCCAGTTCCTCCAGTCACCGACACCACTGTGTCCCCGGTTCCCTGGGCAGTTCCTCACCCACATCCCCTGGCCCCTGCCTGAAAATCCTCCTCTGGAGTCATTCTGCAGCCTGGAAAGGGGGAGAGGGGATCCTGGCCAGGAGGTTCTCCAGCCACAGTGTTGCTGCCCTTGCCTGCTGGGGTGGCTCTGGGGTTCCCTAGCCTGTGGCCCTCCTACAGTGCCCATTCTCAGCAGAGCAGCTCTTTGCTCCCCAAGGAGGTTGCCGGGGTGTGTGTGTGTCTGGAGACCTTAAAGTAGCCAGAACTGGGGTCTGACTGTGGGGTCTGCTCTCCCTTGCTGTGGCAGCAGCAGAGCTCGGGGAGATGTGATGGGGTTTGAGGATGGGGAGCTGGGCTGCAGCTCTCTGGGGTGGGGTGGCCCCGCTGAGTCCAGCTTCTCCTGCTGGGGAATGGTCTCGGGTCACTGCCAGCAGCTTTGTCTCTCCTGGCTGGGGCTTGTGGATGCTGCTTCCGGGAGCAGAGAACCTCTCCTGAACCCAGTTGCTCTGGGAACTGGTGCTCAGGGCAGCTCCAGGCTGTCTCCATCCCTGTCTGGGATGACACAGGATGAACCAGGGATGCTTCCCTGGAGCTGACTGCTCTGAACTGCTCCTGCTGACTGTCTGGGGGCTCCAAGGGTTCTGTGCAGGCTGGGAAGCGCTGCTCAAGTTCCCTTGCTCTGCATTGGGATGTCTTGGTGGCTGCTGGATCTCTGCCCCATCCATCCCCACACCCTGCACCTTGCCATGGGGGCTGCTGGGGACTCAGAATGTGCCTGGAGTGCTCTTTGCTGCTGCTGGGATTGAGCTGGGGGCAGCAGCAACATCCCCTCCAGCCCTCATGGGGAGGTGCAGGGAGACTCAGGGAGCACTAAGGAACCCAGCTCACCACTGGCCTCCAGTTTCCTACTGGTTTGCCCAGGGAAGCCCAGACGCGGCTGCCCCAGTGATGCCCCCCAAGGCTCTGGGACTCTCCATCCATCCTCAGAGACCCCAGAGTGCTGCTCCCTGGGCTGTTGGGTGTCCCTGAGTGATGCTGCTGCTTGGATGGCTGCAGAATCCCAGTCCCCGGGAGCTGGATGAGGATGGGATGGTGGCTGCTGAGCCCCGCTGCAAAGCCCAGGCAGATCCCAATGGCACTGACTCGACGGTACTGCTGCTGTAGCTCCAGCCTTCCGTCCAGGGTGGCCACAGGGTGAGGGTGAGAGTGAGGTGACACCCCACACGAGGAGCTGGCAGTGAGGAGGGGTTGTGAAACCCAAAGGAAATAAATCAGGAGCTGTTGAGTCATCAACCCAACCAACTCGATGGAGGAGCTGGGTCTGAGCCTCCCCAGAGCCTGTTGCACCGGGTTCTACAGGAACCGGCCGGGTCGGGGCCAGCAGAGGAACGATCTTGTCCAACTCACAGGAGCAAGGGGGGAGGAGGAGGAGGATGCTTCCTTCCAGACCAGTCTTTACCTCCTCTGGGTGCCCTCGGGGTTGGAGCCTGGGCTGGGAAGAGAGGACCCAGATCTGTGGCTCTATTTGGGGGCTGGAGGTGCAGTTGACCCGTTCCCAGTGCTGGGGAGGAGACCCCTGGCAGCCTCCAGGGAGGGAGGGATGGAGGGGAGGAATTTTGTGGGGTTTTGAGTGGGATGAGCAGGAGCTGCTGGTCCTGCTCTGTGGTTGCAGCTCCTTCATCCAACAGCATCTCCGTTGGGGAAACAGCTGGGAGCAGAGGGGAGACCCCCTCCCTCATCCCCTCCATCCTGGCTGAGCTGGTGGGCCTTGCAGAGCAGGGAGTGGGTGCTGAGGCTGTGTCTGTGTCCCCCAGTTGTCCTCATCGGGGACTCAGGGGTGGGGAAGAGCAACCTGCTCTCGCGCTTCACCCGCAACGAGTTCAACCTGGAGAGCAAGAGCACCATCGGGGTGGAGTTCGCCACCCGCAGCATCCAGGTGGACAACAAGACGGTGAAGGCTCAGATCTGGGACACAGCTGGGCAGGAGCGGTACCGGGCCATCACCTCAGCGTGAGTGTCCTCTCACAGAGGGGTAGGGACTGAGGGGGACCTCTATGGTCCTCCAGTCCAACCCTCTGCCACAGCAGGAGACCCCAGAGCACAGCCCACAAGAGCAGCCAGGGGGGTTGGGGTCTTTCCAGAGCAGAGACCCCACAGCCTCTCTGGGGTGCTGCAGGGCTCTGTCACCCTCCCAAGGAGCAGCTTCCCTGCTGATTCCATGGAGCCTCCTCTGCTCCAGCTGGTCCTTCTGCCCCCTGTCCTGTTCCTGGACCCTGCTGAGCAGAGCCTGGCTCCCTCCTCCTGATCCCCACCCTTCCAAGGGCTCTCAGCACCCATGGGGTGTCCTCCCCCAGGCTCCTTCAGCCTGGCCTCCCTAGGTTGCTGCTCCCTTCCCTCCCTCATCCTCAGGCCTCTGCCCTGGTCTCTTCTCAGCAGCTCCCAGTCCTTCTGGAACTGGAGGGAGTTACCCTCACTGGGGGAGTGGGGTTGTAGGAGGTGGGATGGCCCCATCCCCTCACTGCCTCCCCCCCACCAGTTACTACCGGGGGGCAGTGGGGGCCCTGCTGGTCTACGACATCGCCAAGTATCTGAGCTATGAGAACGCCGAGCGCTGGCTCAAGGAGCTGCAGGACCACGCTGACTCCAGCATCGTCATCATGCTGGTGGGCAACAAGAGCGACCTGCGGCACCTGAGGGCAGTGCCCACAGATGAGGCCAGGAGCTTTGCAGGTACCCCATCCCCTGCCCCATCTTCACCCTGGGCTGGGCTGCTGGCCTCCAGCTGAGCCAACCCCATCCCTGCAGAGAAGAACGGGCTGTCCTTCCTCGAGACCTCAGCGCTGGACTCCACCAACGTGGAGATGGCTTTTCACAACATCCTGGCGGGTAGGGGAGCATCCCAGGACGGGATGGGGGCACCCCAGAATGGAGGGGACACCAGGGGAGGGCTTGGATGTGGGGAGTTGGATGGGATGGTCCAACCAAACCCTTGCAGCGGACCCTGTGGGGGTGGGATCCTGCTCCCGGCGGGTGGAGGGCTGTGGGGAGAGGTCAGGCTCCCCACTGAAATATGAGCTTGAAATTAGAGGGGTTCTCACCCTGTCCCCCCCCTTGTCTCCCTGCTGGCAGAGATCTATCGCATGGTGTCACAGCGGCAGATCGCGGCGC
Organism: Upupa epops; assembly: GCA_013397515.1. Lineage (NCBI taxonomy): Eukaryota > Metazoa > Chordata > Aves > Bucerotiformes > Upupidae > Upupa > Upupa epops. Next base: position 48,110 of record VZRI01003389.1, read on the forward strand.
AGCCCGACGCTGAGTTCGGCCCCTCCACGGCCATCGAGCCCATTCGGGTGCTGCCCACCCAGCAGGAGGGCAGGCAGGCACCCTGCTGCCAGAACATCTGACCCCCCAGCATTCCCCAGCACAGGGTGGCAGCGCCTTCCTCACTCTCTGCCTCAACAGAGGGGGTGGTGGTTTCTCCCTCCCTGTTTCTGTAGGATCAAACAAATAGGGGGGGGTGAAAGCACCAGGGTGTCCCCACCCTTGAAAGGGTTCAGGGTGCTCAATCCCCCCTGGTCTGGGGTCCTCCTCTCCTCGTGTTGCTGCTGGCTCGAGCCCTGAGGGTGCAGCCTCGGGTGCTGCAGGGTGGCACCAAACAGGGCAGGGCTCTTGTTCGCTGCTGCATTTCTGTGGCACCCTGTGTGCATCCCTTGGGGTGAGGGGGGACACTGGGTGCCCAGGGAGGTGCCCAGCCCTGCCCTCCAGCACCCAGGGCTGGGTGTGCTCTGGGTGCTGCTGGGGGAGGGAGCACCCCAGTGGGGATTGTGGAATGGCCTTGTGCCTCCCCCTGCCCCAGGCTGTGCCCTCACACCCCCAGGCAGTGACCCTGGCACTGGAGCAGCAACTGGGGGGGGATGGCTTTGAGGATGAGGGGAGTCCCAGGGCTTTGGGAGAAGGGGTTAAGGGCAGAGTGGGGGTGCACAGGGAGGTGTGGACCCCACTGTGAGGAGCCTGGTGTCAGCACAGAGGGGAGTCCTTGGGGTCTAGTCAGCCCCCAGCCCAACTCGAGGGCTTTGCCAGTCATGCTTGGGTGATGGTGGCAGCAGTGGGGAGGGGGGGGACACCAGGGGTGCTACTAGATAAAGGATCTCCTGCACCACTCCCAGAATGGGCATCACCTGAGCCTACAGCCTGGGGTGATTGACAGCTGTCAATCAAGAGCGGGCCCTATTAACCCCAGAGCACAGAGCAGGGGAGTAGTTTTTGGGTTGGGGGGGGTCATTCTGTCTTTGCCCCCATCCCACGGGGTCTCACCCCTGAAAAAAGAGGTTTGGGCTGCTGCTGGGGGTCTCTCACTCCTCCTGAGCCCTCCTCCTCCTTCTGCCTGACCCTGGTTGGGCTGGGGACAGTCATTGCCCTCCCTACCCCACTTCGGGGAGTCCCGGCTGTCTGCTCACCAGCTGCCAGGTGCC
>VZRI01003390.1:0-38631 GCA_013397515.1 Upupa epops
TGTCCCATGGGATTTCTCCTAGCGATTGCTTGAAACGGTGAAAGTTGGTCTTCCTGAAGTCTAGGGTTGTGGTTCTACTAGGTATTCTGTTCCTACCACATGAGACCCTGAACTCCACCATCTCATCAACCAAGGCTGCCCTTAATCTTCACTGCTTCAACCAGACCCTCCTTGTTGGCGAGTACAACATCCAGCAGTGCTCCTCTCCTAGTGGGCTCCTCCACCATTTGCATCAGGAAATTGTCACCAATGCACTGGAGGAACCTCCTGGACTGGGGATGGCTGGCTGAATAGGTGCTCCAGCAAGCATCAGGGTAGGTAAAAACCCCCATGAGAACCCTGAAAGGGTTGTCAGGCACTGGAACAGCCTGTCCAGGGAGGTGGTTGAGTCCCCCATCCCTGGAAGTGTTAAAGAGAAGGGTAGATGTTACGTTGGGAGACAAGGTTTAGTGGTGCTGACAGGGGCAGAAAAAGGTTGGACTTGATCATATTAAAGGTCTCTTCCAGCCAAAACTGTTCTGTGATTCTCTCTTGTCTTGGCACTAGCACTTCTAATGATACCACTTCCCACTAGTGCTGTCCAAGAGGACTACTGGCTGCCTCAGTCTTTGCCTTCTTTACTTTTGAAATGCCTCACTTTGGATTCAGTCAGCTTTAATGAGTGAAAGCAATGTTCTTTGTCACCTATATGCATCCAAAACAAAGGAGGGAGAATGGAAAGGCATCCAAACCCACCATCTGACAAAATATACTCAAATCCTCCACCACTTTTAAGGTAACATTATCCCAGTGGGTTAGCTATTTGATTTTGACACTTTTTGGCTCATTTTCTGCCTAGATGGAACACTACCCTCTGACCAGTTATAGTTCTTCATTTCCTTTTTAGGAAAAAACCCAGTGATCAGACAATGGTTAATAAGAACAAGCAATAGGTTATTTCCCATCCACTTGGCTGCAGCATTTCTTTAAACAAAATGCCTCACAAAGCAGCCATCGCATTTCTGAGAACGCTCCACGGATTTACAGCAGTTTATTCACAAAAATAAATTAAAATATGAAAAAACGAAATCTAATTTTAAGAGTAAAGAGATGGGGGAAGTATTGTCTGAAGGATTAGACAAGAGATGAAAACAAGAGCCTCCTAAAAGTCTGGGTAATAACAGCAGAGTCTCTGAAGCATTGGCCATTCACCAGTGGCATTTTCTAAAGACACACAGATTTTAATATTTTAATATTTCTACTGGTCTGTGAGGTATTACTGACTCTGTCAAGTCTGACATTCCTGAGGAAGTGGTCTCAGGTGCCAGCATCAGGCCTCAGCAGCCAAACAGGGGAAGCTTCCAGTCTTCCATGGTGAATTAGAAGCCCCGCAGCACTAGGTTTAATGCTCCCCTTTGAAAGGTTCACTTAACACTCACAAACACCTTCAGAGCACTAGCCTGGAGATCCCTAGGCCACTTTATTTCCTCATGCCTCCCTGAGCTGTCTGCTCCCTTCCCTCAGCCCTCCTGAAGCAAGCATACCTGCTCCCCTAAATGCCTCAGAGCTGACACCTACACCTGCAGTGCTTGCTCGCTATACAAAAGAAGCAGCAGTGCTGAAATGCAAGATAAGAAGGGTTTAATTGCATTTGACAAACTGTTATGATTTGGAATCCTTTTTACATCTTCAGCAATTTGTGATTAGCATTGCCATCAGGAACATTTCATTAAAAAAAGTACTAAGTGGATTCTTCGGGGTTTTATTCTGATTGTTAGGGTTGAGCTAAATGTTAAGTCACAAAGGACTCCAATATTTCCTATAAAATTCAGAAGGATGAATAACGATGTCAGTTCATTCCTCTTTACTTAGCAATTGTGGGGCTGCATGGCAAACACCATGTCCAGTTCTGTGGTCCCAGACACAAGGCTGCTGACTAACTCAGTAAGGTAAGCAAAGGGCCACCAAGATGTTTGGGGTGACAGCACTTGCTGTGTGAGATGAGGCTGAGGAAACAAGACTTGCTCAGCCTAAAGAAAAGAAAAGGCGGCTTTGAAGGCCCTACCAGCACTCTGCCAGAATTTAAGAAGATGTTGCAAAAAGATGTAGCCAGGCTCTTTACTGAGATCGGTGCTCACAGAACAGCACAGCGGTCACAAGCTGAAATAAGGATGTCCACATAGGATATACAGAAAAACACTTCGCTGTGGGGACAGTCAAACTTTGGAGCAGATTACTCCGAAAGGTTGTGCTGGCCCTAGCCCCGGCGGTTTCCAGTGCTTAACTGGATAAAGCCCGGTATTTATTCTGCTTGGAGCTAGAGGCAGGACCTCTCTAGGAACCTTCATTTCCAAGTGAGGTGGTTCTGCATTCTCCTAGGCACCGCACACTACTAATTGACAGACATTGTCTGCATCTGGTGCCTGTATACAGCAGTGAGTTACCTTGATGGAGCACCAGGACTGAAGTTCAAGACCCATTGTGTTCAAGCTCTAGCATTCCTATGAGGTGCATCTGAATTGCTTTGGTCCTCAGATTCTGTTCTGTGAAGCAGTAACAGCCACAGAAAGAGGCAGGAAGCTTTCAGGGTTGTTTTAAGCCAGAGCCTGACTGCAGAAAGCTGCTCTGTCCTCCTTTCCATTTACACAGCCTGTTCTAGCCAGCATCCTCTTAAAGTCCCAATGGGATGAGCTGCTGGGGATCACAGGTACCACAGTTCCCCTGAGTATTTGCTGATGTGCTTTACTGCTCTGTTAGGAACCACAGGCCACTTAGAAGTGCTATTATTTTATAAGGAATTGCTTATGCAGTGATCCAGTTCTGAAGAAGTTGCTTCTCCAGCCATAACAAGTCTACATCAAAATGTCTAATGATAGGCACAAATCATCCCTGTGGTTACTAAGCAGACATCAGCAGCACCACACTGGCCTGGCATGGCGAGCTGGACAGCCAGAGATTTCCTGTCACCTGACTCATTCCCCTCACGCCTGTTTTCAAGGAGGAAGGGGAAACATCTGAGACTTCTCTGTTTAAATTGGGTAAGTTATTTTCAGCATCACTGCTCTCTGCTGTACCAGGCAGTGGAGGTGGCAGTGCTCAGGGCTTAGGGACTGAGCTCCCTCACCCCTCCACTGCACGGGACTGGCATGTTTTGTTATCCTGGCCTCCTTATCCATCCAAACTATCATTTCTCCACAAAGCAACACACAGCTCTCTGTTGTGAAATTGCTGCAAGTCTCAGTGCTGTAGAGACAGTCCTGAGGACCTCAAAAATTGCCCTGAATGGGTTGGTCCCCTCACCAAGTTCACACTCCTGCTTTATTTGCCCACAGAGACACCAGCCAGCCAGCCCAGCACAGTAGTGATGAGAAACACACTGGGCAATTGTGACCAAACCCACATACTGGGGATGGGGTGATGCAAGGGCAATTCCCAGTGCCAGCTGATTCAAGCCCCTGGTATTTGCTGCTGCAGCAGTCTTCCTGCTAGGGACTGGTGCAGGAGCTGGTTAGGGTTAGTTTACTACAGAGGTTCAGGCCAGAGTGGGACCATAACATGGTTTGATGCAATCTCTTACACATCAAAATTACACCTGGACCTGGGCTGGGTTAAGGGCACCCACTAAAAAGGCTCTTGTGTCACAAGCTTGTGCACTGCTGACCACCCAGGACAGAGAGCCATCTGCAGCCTTGGTGAGACCTCACCTGCAGATCTGTGTCCAGCTCTGGAGCCTCCAACACAGGAAAGATGAGGACCTGTTGAAGCAGGTCCAGAGGAGTACACAATAATGCTCAGAGGGCTGGAGCACCTTTGCTACAAGGACAGGCTGAGAGAGCTGGGATTGTTCAGACTGAAGAAGGTTCTGGGGGGACCTTATAGCAACCTTCCAGTCCCTGAAAGGGGCTGTCAGAAGGCTGGGGAAGACTATTCACAAAGACAGGGAATGATAGGATGAGGAGCCATCGTTTGAAGTTGGAAAAAGGCAGTTTGAGGCTGGACACGAGGAAAAAGCTCTTTAATCTAAGGTGGTGGATCCCAGAAAAAGGCTGCCTAGAGAGATGGTGGAGGCACTATCCCTGAAACCATTCAAGATCAGGCTGGATGGGGCTCTGGCCAACATGGTCTGGTGAGTGATGGTCCTGCTTGTTGTAGGGGATTTTGACTACATGACCTTTGGAAGTACCTTCCAACCCAGTGATTCTAAGATGGAATAATAACAGTCTTTTCTTTCTCTCTGCAGCAGAGAAAGGTGGAGAAGCACCACAGCCTTGTGTTCATCCTGAGCCTGCAGAGCTGGATGCCTCACACTACCTTCGCTAAAGGACACGTAGCTAAAAACAGCCATATGGATTTTTTTTATTTAAAAAAAAAAAAGAAAATTACCTCCTTTAGTAGCTTCTCTCCGTGCAATTGTTTTGATTAGAATAAATGTTTACAGCCCAGTTATATGCACTCGTGTCAGGGTTTTCGCATGAATAGACTTGACAGACCCCCTAAGTATTGACTCTCACATTAAAAAAAAATAATAGATGGAGATTTCCAGCGGAATAATTACACACATGTACAATCAGTGATTAATAAGCTTTTTTAAGGAGAGCTAACACCACTGAATCATAGCACGTGGCTTTCCTATCAAGGGCAGCAATCACAGCGCCAGAAATTTGCAGCCTTGCATAAAAACAAAGGGCCCAACTCTCCAACTGCTCTTTACAATCCATGCAAGCCGTCCATTTCTCTGAGGTGGCATGGAAGTATGATAGGGGGAATTTATCCCACACGGTTCTGTACTACTTTTACCCTTATATCACCTCTGTGTTATAAGGCTGCCAGTTGGTCCAACTGCTCCCATACAAACAAGCCGGTTCATGCAAAATGATGATTCAGCTCTGCACACCTCCTCTCCCAGTCTCCAAAAGCACCCAAAATGTTCTCGTGAAGCTTAAAGCTGGAATGTATTGGTTATTTGTAGACTGGGCTCCTCAACATGCTGATGGTAAAGGACAGAGGGCAGGAGAGAGGGGAGCCTGACCCTGTGTACCAAAACCATCGTGTTCTTCTGCTGTTTCTCATTTGAGATGGCCAAGAAGGCAAATGCAGAACCAGGGCAGGAAAGGTCACTATCAAGCTACCTCAAACTCAGCTGAAACTCTGATCTGCCAGGTGTCTTATGAGCAAGTTAATTTTTTTCACGACACTCTATTTCAATTTCCACACCAAAGAGGTTCAGCTAAGCTTATGTCTCCCCCTGAAGCTCGGAAGCTTTTGAAGTTTGCCATCACTGTCATTTTCACCGCGTACTGCTGATTTCTCTCACGCTGACTGAGCTGCTGCAGAACTACCCAGCCCTCGCAACCGCAAGGGAAATGATAGGAAGTAGATTCAGAAATAGCAGCAAAATTAATGTTTTCACAAATTACAGGCTGGCACATGGAGAAGCATGACCAGTGACTCCAGGGAAAGCCTAGTGCAGGAGATCTGTTAAGTACAACTTTTGAGAATGGGTCATTCAATCCCAGCAATGTCAATGCAAACTCCACACAGACATTAGCTTGTTAGGTTATACCTCTGCTCACACTGAACCACTGTGATCACAGAATGGGCTGGGTTGGAAAGGACCTCCAAAGGGCATCTAGTCCAACAGTCCTGCAGGGAGCAGGGACATCCTCAACTAGATCAGGTTACCCAGAGCCTTTTCCAGCCTCACCTTGAATAGCTTCAGGGATGGGGCCTCTCTGGGCAGCCTGTTTCAGTATTTTGCCCCCCTCCTGCTCAGTAACTTCTTCCTAACAGCCCATTTCAATCTGCCCTTCTCTCATGTGAAACCTTTACCCCTCAACCTATAACTCCAGGCCTTCATAAACAGTCCTTCTTCAGCCTTCTTGTAGCCTCCTTCAGAGACTGGAAGGCTGCTATACGGAGCTTTCTCTTCTCCAGGCTGAACAACCCCAACTCCCTCAGCCTGTCCTGGTAGCAGAGGGGCTCCAGACCCCAGAAAATCTTTGTGGATTCCTCTGGACCCGCTCCATCAGGTCTCTGTCCTTCCTGTACTGAGGGCTCCGGAGCTGGATGCAGGACTCCAGGTGAGGTCTCACCAGGACAGAGCCAAAGGCAGAATCACCTCTCTCAATCAACCATTTAATCTGAGATTAAATGAGAGGAAGAGATGGAAGGAAAAAGTTGTGGGTCTGGGGGTAGGAGTGAGCCATTCTCTTTCTGGACCTGTTGGCAGTTGACTACTGCCTCAGGCAGGTCACCCCACATCTTGCAGTCCTACCTGTACACAAAGGAGTCCAAGGCCCTCTTCTCCTTCACAGCTCATGGTGAGCCTTGATCCTCAACCTATGTGAAGCATCTAAGGCGTTCTTGCACCGAAGATGCTGTCAGCATTCCTTTTGAGAAATGTACGGAAGGGTTAGTTTTTGATGCTCTTACTCATCTTGGAACTTATAAAGTCCTATTTTACCCCTGAGACCATGGGCTGCCTTTCTCTTTGTGACCGTAGGTGGCAGAGCAAATGGACAGGGCACAAGTGAAGTCTTCAATACTGAAAACTCATTAGGAATTTAAAGACTGTTACCTGCAATTTAGAGACACTACAGTGCCTTCTGGGACCAGAAGCTCTATAGCTGTCTGTTATTAGTGTTGGTGTACTGATGCTATGGTAATCAAAACAGACTGTTGCCTCCAGGAAACACAGCAGCAGCAGTGCTTTTACAGTGAGGAAGGGCTAGATAAGTGGGGAAACTGAGGAAAATCACAGAAAATACTGATGAATACAGGCAAAAGTGTAGCTGAAGAGCATGACCTCATTGTGTTCAGTATCACAACAAACACAGCAGAGCTACCAGTGACAGATCAGCATCGCCTCCTTACCTGCAGGCAAGCAAGGGTTTTCCCTCCAGGAGAAACTCCGACTCCCAGGCTGGCAAGTTTGGCAACCACAGCTCGATTGTGATAGTGTTTTCCCCATCAAGTATTTCTTGTGGGGATGTGGCAACACAGTCTTGATGTCTCCTGGGATTCTCCAGCTCTTCTCTGCTCAGCTATAGCTTTGAACATGCAGAAGAGTTATCTGAGGGTCATGATCAAAACATACATGGCTGGGAGACAAGAGACAGGTTTGCATCTGACTTCTCTGGGGTCAGAATAACAATGGACAGTGTTGTGTTGGTACTAGGGTTTTGGTTTGGGTTGTTGCTTTACAGGATTCCCCAGATTGGTCCTCCACAATTTCTCACTTTGTAGAAAAAGGGTTTCCTTCAGCTCTTTGTCACTATCTACATAAAACCTCAGGACTCACAAGGAGAAGTGGTCAGAGTACCACAATAAGCACTCTTGGCCCTTTCTTCTGGGGAGCACTGTCACCGCTCCGTATCACAGCAGCATCCACAATGCCCTGAGTGCTCCAGAGTGAGACGCACAGCTCCGGCTCCAAGTGAGAAAGGTCTGGGACAGCCAGTGGAGAGGCTCAGGACTCAGAGTCAGATGTAACTTTGTGTTTTGTAAATGTCACCCTTAAAAAATAATCTTCCTCATGATGACCAAAGAAACAGCACTGAACACTTCTGCAATCATTTTTCTTAATGCCCACAATATTTCCTACGATCTCAGAAGGAGCCTTGGATATTAAATTCCCATTTCCTTAACAAAAGCTGTTGCAGGCTCTCATTGGAGGAGCAATGATGAAAGCAAAAGGTTCATTTCATCATTCTGACTTCCAAAGCAGCAATAATAAAGCTCTGGGCTTCTGTTTCACGGCATTTCCAAACGAGTAGCACTTGTTTTGCAGCCACTGAACCGGGGATTTGCTGCCTCATGTTGTTCTGGAAACTCACCAAAAGGTTGAAAATGACTCTGAAGGGTTTTTTCTTCCCCCCTCACATCTTTACTAGTAACAAATGTTTTGCAGGCCAGATTCTGGAGTGCCACTTCCTTCCAATCTCTCCACCTGCTGCTCATATGCAAGTCTACATCTTCTGTTATAGAAAGGTGGGATCTGTGATGGTGAGATGAACAGGCAGCAGCAGCAGTTATTTTAACTACTAAAGGTGAAGCACATTTGGAGGACAGATCTGAATCCTACTGACCTCTGTCGAAGTCTTTTTCAACTGACCTAAGCAGGGTTTTGATCAGGGCCCCAGCTAAGGAAAATTACGTTGCTGCCACCAGGCCATTTGGCTCTGGAGGCTGATCCACCACTGTGTTTCTTGCTTGTCTCAGATCTGGCTTGCTGACCAGCCTGGCCAGAAATGCTGGCTCCTTGCCTGCTCTAGCCATTCTGCCTTTTCCACCTCCTCTCAGCTTTCCCTGCTGCGGTTCTTGCTTGCCTTACACTGTTTTTGCTGACTCCCAGGAGAACAGCCGGACGTTTTATAGAGGAGCAGTGAAGCTGAATGGCTGCTGCTGAAAAAGAAATGCCTGGGTCTCATAGTCCTGCAGAGCAACTGAAATGTACAACCAAGATGAGAGAGGTGAAGAATATATAAAAATGAAAATAGCCTTAAAGGGCCCACCAGACTGAAACTGCTCACAAATCATGGGGGATCACCTCTCTAAGTGGCAGGGGTATTTTTTCCACTCTGTAAGGGTTCACCCACCCCTCCAGGACATCTGCAGGAGGTCTCTTCTGTAAATTGTGATTCAAAAGCCTTGTCCCCTGATGTGGCTTCAGGAGGCAAGAACAGCGTTACTTCAGTGCAATCCCAGCATGAAAAAGTTAATGAAATATATGTCACCGAGAAACCAATCATAGCTGCAGGATAGGAAAAGGTCACACATGAATGGGTGAAAGCTGGGCATGCCACATGAGCTGCTGATTGAAATCTCCTTTCCACTCGCATGTGAGCACACTGAGCATTAACAAGACTGGCACACAAAGAGAAGCAAGACTGACAAATTCTCAGATTAGTAAACTCCGGCTGTATGTTCTTTCATTCTCATTTTCCTGCAGAATCCTGGCTTTTAGGTGTTGGGTGGGTTAGATACTCCTTTCTCTCTGAATAAAAATATTTTGAATCACATTTTTCAGGAAAAATAATATCACAGAATCACAGCATTACTGAGGCTGGAAAAGCCCTCTGAGCATATCCAGCCCAGCCCAGGACCTAACATCACCACAGCAGCCAGACCGGAGTGCTAAAGGCCACAGTCAGGCTGTCCTTCAACACCTCTGGGAATGGGGACTCCCTCACTGTCCTGGGCAGTCCATTCCAAGGTCTGAGCACCCTTTCTGTGAGGAAGGGCTTCCTAACATCCAACCTGGTCCTCCCCTTTAAACAATTACTGCCATCAGAATCACTTTCAGGATACAAGAGCCATCTGCAAGATCTTTTCTCCCTTGAAAAATATTAATGGGAGCCACCAGATTCTTTTTTAATACTTGAAATCCTGGGAAAATTTGACATCCTCTCCTCTGAATTTCTAACCAAATGTTGCTTGGTGCCTTCAGTTGGATCAGTGTAAATGCTCAGGAGCAGTGACCACACTGTTGACTTCATTAAGGGAGCTCCTATACAACTGTATCATACACTTCATGGTCTTTCAAATGAGGATAGTTTAAGCACAACCCACAGTGGCTACTGTTGTATTACCTCCGGGACAAAGAAAGATTCATGTGGACTTAATGAAGAGAAAGGGAAGCATTCATTAGCACCATAAATGAAACAGGAAATTATTCCAACTAGAGTAGCATATAGGGTACCATTGCTTCATTATCTGATTGCCTGCAGCATTGCTAGAGATGGTGTGATTTAATTAAGGTTTTATACAGATTTTGTTGAAAAAGGGTTGATGGAACCAGGCTGTTCATGCAGTGCTATCAAAACCAGAGTTGTGTGGGACTGCTTACAATATTCCAGAATTTTCTTTGAAAAGCAAGCTGCGGAAAAGGCTACGCTTCAAATATGCCAACATGCCCTTTCCATGTTTTCAAATGATCCTTCAGCCATTATGTCATCCTGTTTGGAAATAATTTGTTGACTAACTCATTAACAAATATCCATATATATATCCAAATATATATCATTAACAAATGTATAAGGTAGTAGGCTTCACATAGTCAGAAGAATACTCATAGCACTCCAGTTTGCCCCTTCCGTGTTTGGCATGAGATACAGTGCAATATAATGAGCAAGAAGCCAAATCTGTAAGGAAACAGATCTAACTGCTTTTAAACAGCTTGTTTCTGTGTGGAACTTCAGCATCTTTTACTCTAGATTCTTATTCACAAGAGAACTGCTCTCTGGCAAGTCTGAGGTTTGTCTTCCTTAGGGCTTAGATTCAAATCAGATTCAAATCAGCAAAGCCATTTAAGAAGGCAGAAAATATAGAGAAAGCATTTTTGTCTCAACGTTAAGCCAGAAAGGAACAGAGATGGTTACTAGGGAGAGAGTGCAGGCGTGCACATGGAGATACATGCACACACAGATATCCTCATCCACGGAATCATCAGAGTTGGAAGGGACCTTCAACTGGAAGAAATCATCAACTTCTTACCTCCAGTTTGGTAGTTGATGAAATGAATTCATGTGTGTCATTTCACACATGAACAGACCTCTACCTGACTACGATCTCCCTGAAGGGACTTGCTGAGGGAGAGGGTCCCCCCTGAGTTTCCTCCAGGCTAAACACCCCCAGCTCCCTCAGCCTCTCCTCATCAGACTTTCCCTCTAGTCCCTTCCCCAGCCTCATTGCTCCTCTGGATCCACTCCAGCACAGAAAGTGCTTCTTACCTCAAACTTCCTGTTGCAAGGATGTGAAAGAAGCATCGTTGACTGGTACAAATCAGACATGGAAAGACAACATCTGTGTAGTTAGTCTGTGTGCCTAAATGCCTTTATATTTGCCCCTAAACATCACCTCCAAGCACCCACAGAAATCACTGAGGAACACAGAGATAACAGGTATTTTTTCATGTCCTAATTGAATGCTTTACCCACCAAAATCAGTTTCCTCCATGGCAGCACAAGCCTTTGGTGCTGATATGGCATCACCTGCCTTATGTTCCTCTGTGATAATGGGTCACAGCTCTACTGGTACTGTAGTCAACTGCTACAGATACCAGAAGTGATCAGATACCAGAATTATTGCAAACCAACTAATGCTCATGACCACAGTTTGCTTCAATAGTCATCCCCTGTAATTTTTCATTAAATGCTTTGTCAGTATTAGAAGAATGCCCTGGTTTTATTTATTCTACTGCATTAACAAAGAACGTTAGGGAACCAAAATGCTTTCAGGAAAATGCTTTTAGTCCTACACCAGAAAAGGTTATTGGGAGCAGGCCTAAAGTCTTTACCAAAACAATTCAGTTGAAAACAACCAGAGTAGAATCAGTGTTCACTTTTAAGGACTGCATCATTCACTGGAATGGGGGGGACCTGATAGTGACCTTCCAGTCCCTGAAGGAGGCTACAAGAAGGTTGCAGAGAGACTGCTTACCAAGGACTGGAGTGATAAGACAAGGGGCGGTGGTTTAACATGAGAGAAGAGCAGACTGAAATGGGCAGTTAGGTGAAGGTGTTCAGCAGGAGGAGAGGTGAACACTGGAACAAGTTGCCCAGGGAGGGATTTGAGGCCCCATCCCTGGAGCTATTCAAGGTGAGGCTGGACAAGGCTCTGGACAACCTGATCTATTTGAGGATGTCCCTGCTCCCTGCAGGGGGGTTGGACTAGATGATATTTGGAGGTCCCTTCCAACCAGGCCATTCTAGGATTCTATGATTCTAACCAAGGCAGAACAACCCAAAGCTATTAAGGACCAGCTGTTGTTCAGAGGAAGGTCTTTTTCAGAACAGGCAGAAAAGAAATGTGCAAATATCGGCTGAGCACAGAGATGGTGTGACACCAATGGGCCCTGAAACATTTCTCCTCCCCCCAAAGTACGTGCCATATAATTTGGAGGTCAGCTCACTTTCAGCTACCAGCAAAAACCACCATTCCTTTAAGAGAGGAATTCATTAAGCTCCAAGTGAGAGCAGAGTTTTCATTAATCACACTGAAATGACTAATTTTTCCTGAACCATCTTACTGATACGTGAAGAGGTTATTAGGTATTTCTTAAATCAAAATGGCTTAAATTGACTTCATGGCACTGTCAAGGACCATCCTAAAGTCTCCTTTTATAAAGCTCACTGTTCTCATTGAATTAGTGCAAAGGCTGCAAGGAGTCCTGTCCAGACAAATTAAACAGAGGAAGAGGGGAAGCCTTGGCCCCATCAAAATCAATCAAAACGGCTGCAGAGGCACTGGCGAGTCCACGATGGTCTTTTACCCAACAAAGCTTCAGCTGAAAGTTATATTTATCCCCTATCAAAGCTAATAGAAACAGAGAGCCTTTCCCAAGGCAATTATTTTGCTCCTAAAGCCATTGCTAAATACAGAGCTAAGCTTCCCCAGTACTTGAACGCTGTAGGACAGAGGCAAAGCTGTTCTTTGGGTGTGGAGTCACACAGCATTTTACATTGGGAAATCTCAGCATTCCTGAGGAAGACATGTTACTGCTGCAGCAGTCACCTGGGTGAGTACCTTTCACCTTGCACTCATAATACTCTGGGAAGGCTTGTTCTTAATGTTACGCTGCTTCTAGCTTTTGTTCCAGCCCTGCACTTTCTGAGGAAGAGCCTTCTCCAGGCACAATCCCATAACTGTTACAGGAGAGCTTTGATCTCAAAACTGACTAAGTTATCTTCACTGGAAACACATTTCTGCTTCAGAGAGTCTAGGAGTCTCTGTCTACTCAAGCTGCACCAAAGGAGGATTACAGAGTCACAGAAATATTATTGAGGCTGGAAAAACCCTCTGAGTTCATTCAGTCCAGCCCAAGACCTAACATCACCACATCAGACAGACCAGGGCACTAAAAGGGCCACAGCCAGGCTGTCCTTCAACACCTTCAGGGACAGAGGCTCCACCACTGCACTAGGCAGTCCATTCCAGGGTCTGACCACCCTTTCTTTGAGGAAGGGATTCCTAACGTCCAATTTACCCCTCCCCTGGCAACTTCAAGCCCTGTCCTCTCATCCTGTTGCTAGTTGCCAGGGAGAAGAGCCCAACCCCCATCTGACAACCTCCCTTCAGGGAGTTGTAGAGAGAGGGAGGTCTCCCCTGAATCTTCTCTCCTCCAGCTCCCTCAGCCTCTCCTCACCAGACTTTCCCTCCACTTCCTTCCCCTCTGGAGCCGCTCCAGCAACATAACGTCTTTCTTGAAGTAAAGGGACCAGCACTGCCCCCAGTACTCAATTGGAGGCCTTCCCAGAGCCCAGTACAGGGGGATCACAAGCAAGACAGGAGTATTTTAGGCACAGGAGCTTCAGGGTGCTGTTCTGGCAGGTCACTACAAGCTGCTCTCTACTCACCAGTGGTTCACACTCACTTTTTCAGCTGTGTGGGAATAGGCTACAGGAAATATATATGAGGAATTTCAACACACATCAGCATTGGTGGGGTAGGAAGGGAAAAAAAATATCCCAGCTTCTAGCAAAGACCCAATTAAAATCAGATTCTGAAGTGATACTAAGTTAGCCATTTAGCCAAAATTCTGTGTACAGTTAAACTGCAATCTTGTTTCATGCAACCCAACTTAGGAGGCAAGATAAACCCTTAGACATTTTCATACTTTGAGTCAGCATTTTCAGCTACTTATGAAAACATCACATAAACACAAGGCTGGGGATCGAATTTTCAAAACATCTCAAATCAGTGCCTGAGATGTCTAGAGTCCTCCTCTCCCAGCCAGTTTTCAGGGGTTCTGGTGATGCTTTGCTCTGAACATGTGCTGAAATCTGCGCATATTAGCTAATTACTCATGCATATGATGAGTTCTCATGAGCCCTTAGATGCCTTGTAGCATCAATATCACAGCTTCCAGGAGAGACACTCTGGTGTTCACACAAGACATGAAACAGGCATTGAGGAATGAGAATTGCTGTACCTGTCAATCACAGACATAGTACATGAAGTAGAGTAGACCGTCTTTTATCTCTCAGCCCCTCAGCACAAAGGTCTCAGCTCTTCTCCACCATGAAGCAACATGTCAGATGTTGCTGACCACCTTGCAGAAGGCCCATCCCTCGCTGCCACTGCCTTTGCTCTCACTCCTGCACTGCCTGCTAACCCTTCACAAGCCCCAGTGGACAAAGTGCCACTGCAGCAGTCCAGTGCTGAAAAGGAAGAGTTTTAATTCTTCCTCCCAGCTATTTGCCACTATTTATTTTTTAATTTCCCACACATCTCCCAGCTCAGCTGGTGAACTGGGCAACGAAGACTGAGACTGCTCCTTACCATCAGTGCCGGTGGCTCAGCAGGGCTTGTCCCTGCTGCAGGTCACTTCTTTGCAGTGAGGAACAGGCTTGAAAGCTGTTTTCCAGTACAATGAAGTGAGCAGAATCAGCCTGTCCCAAGAAACACCCTACTCTCAAAACCAAAGCAAAACATCTGCTTTAGAAGACAGAGATGCAGCAGAATGGTTTGGACTGGCTTGGGTAAACTCAGCTTAAAACCTTACTGTGCACATTTCCAGCATAGATACCTTTGACTTCATTGAGGGATTACAACAAGCAAGAATGAAATGCAAACTCTTTCCAGACCCAATATATAAAAAAAAACCCTTTATCCATTTTTACTTACAGGAAAAAAAACTCGTGACTGCTTTTAGGGCAGAAGTTTTCCTCATAACGCTGACTTCTAAGATGTTGTTGGGAGCTGGGACTTACACTATGTAATAGAACAGTCATGTAAGAAGATAATCTGGAAAGCTGAGCTCATCCAATCAGAGAATAAACTCAGGCTATGTACGTTATGAATGCAAATAAAATTCAGGGAAATTTGAATATCAAATGCATCCCAGGACTTGTTTTTGAACACCCACCTATAGCTTGAAATTCTCTTACATATTATTTTCCTTATATATAAAACCAGTGATGAAAACAGCAAACACAGAAATTATTTAAAGCACCTGTAGGCTTCAGATAATGTCCTTTTTGCAGAAAGCTGTTCAAGAATATCTACGTTTCACAGCACTACTCAGACGCTGTGTGATGATTACACACCCTGTTCAATTGGATCATTATTTTTCCTGACCAGATAATTTACAGAAACTATTAGTAAAATGTTTCAAACAGCAACTAGATTAATCACAATCTATTAGTAGACAAACTGGTAAAGAGAAAATTGGAGGAGAACTTGATGGAATAAATTATTCATTACTGTTTATTCAGCCAGCTTGGAATTAAATGCTTGCCCATCCTTTGAGAGTTCGTGTAATCCTATAGTAGCCCTGGTCAGGAATTCCAAGAGATTAAATATGACATTTTCTCATCAAAATCTGAACTCTAAGATTTGCTCTGCAATGCCAATGTTGGGGGGGGAAGAGGTAGATTGGAGCCCTCAAAACATTTTGTTTCATTAGTCTTTTTCTTCATTAAGAAAATAATAAGTTGCTTCAATAACATCAAAACATTGAAGTACAGAACACTGATGCAAACCAACACTGGATTGCAGGGTCATAGCAAACTGATGTGCCAGCTTTTATCAAATACATACTTTTATCAAAAACGCTGAATCATTCAGGTTGTAAAAGACCCTTGAGAACATCAAGTCCAACCATCAACCACACTATACCAAGTTCACAACTAGACCAGATCTCTAAGCAGCACATAGCATGATTTTATCAAAAGTCATAGCTCTTCTGTGGACTGAACTGTTTCCTGACCTTTCTGGTTCATGCCAAAGATCATGCTCTCTTTCCATTTTCATACAGTATGTTCAGGTGACACTGATGACGAGGTAGAATCGTAAAATCATTTAGGTTGGAAAAGTCTTGTTGGGGACTGACCTTTTGAAGAGCAGTGTAGGAGAAAGGGACCTGGGGATCCGAGTGGACAACAAGATGACTATGAGCCAGCAATGTGTGCTTGTGGCCAAGTGGGCCAACAGCATCCTGGGGTGCATCAGAAAGGGAGTGGTTAGCAGATCAGGGGAGGTTCTTCTCCCCCTCTACTCTGCACTGGTGAGGCCACATCTGGAGCATTGTGTACAGTTCTGGGCCCCTCAGCTCAAGAAGGACACAGAGCTGCTGGAGGGTGTCCAGCGTAGAGACCACAAAGATAATGAAGGAAGCAGAACAGCTCCCTTAGGAGGAAAGGCTGAGGGAGCTGGGTCTCTTAGCTTGGAGAAGAGGAGGCTGAGGGGTGACCTCGTTCATGTCTACAAATATGTGAGGAGTGGGTGTCAGGAGGATGGAGCCAGGCTCTTCTCAAGGTCATCTGGTGATAGGACAAGGGGCAATGGGTGCAAGCTGGAACAGAGGAGGTTCCATATAAATATCAGAAGGAACTTCTTCACAGTGAAGGTAACGAAGCATTGGAACAGGCTACCCAAGGGGATTGTGGAGCCTCCTTCTCTGGAGACATTCAAGACCCGCCTGGATCTGTTCCTGTGGTCTAGGTGATCCTGCTGTGGCAGGGGGATTGGACTAGATGATCTTTTGAGGTCCCTTCTGATCGCTAATGATTCTATGATCCTATAACTTTTAAGATCATCAACTCGAACCATTAATTCAACAGTAACATCATGAATAACCCTTTCTAAAGTTTTAATAACTTTAATAACTTGTGCTGAGTACCCTCTCTGGTCACAGACACCCTTGAAAATGGTGTTGGCTTGGCTGGAGAGGTATAGGAACAATCAACTATTTTATTTCAGTAAGGACTGCCTCGCATCTTGACATCAAGCTGTTAGTTGTGGGTCCATTACCAGGTCACCACATTATAGGAGAAACCAAGTGTTATTGTAGAAGTAAGGGAAGATTCATGTTACAGAGACCTAAATACAGAGCATGCATTCTCCAAACCCCTGAAACAGGTGTAAGAAAGGGCACAAAATTCATTTTAAATAGCCACCTGGGGTTTGAATGAGCTATAGGGGGGCTCACTTGCTCTGTTTGCTGTTATTAAGAAGCTATTCTAACACCTGTAAGGTCTCACTGCAAGGATTCAGCTTCTAAGCACAGCATCCTGCCCTGACAATTCTCCTGACTGTACTGATGCTGCATGTCCACGTAAATTTCCCCTTGGCTGTCATCAGTCAAACCTCCTGACTCTGATTTCCTCTAGTCTATAACTTGAGCAAGTTGTAAGTTTAAACTCTCCTTCCCAAGCTTATTAACTGCTCTCACCTCAAAATGAGCAATGCTCTTGCCTCTTGGGTCTATCAATGTGGAATCACCTGCTGTCAAAATGACAAAGGGCTCAGCTAACTACAGACACACCAGTGGCTTGTTGGGAAGTTAAACACCACCACCATTGACCCATGGATGTCCAGCTCAGATCCTTCAAACCAGTATGGCAAACAGACATTGAGAAGCGAGGTTTGCAGTCACCACAGGAAAGCAATACACAGTGTTCACCACCTGGCTGAGGATGCTGAATGGGGAGAGGATGATGGACTGGGCTGGCTGGGTGACACAGCTCCAGAAGGAGAGTTGCAGGGGATTCTGGTAGGAAATTACTCCATCCTCTTCAGAAGAAGGTGGTCTCCTGGCTACCTGAACCTTACTAGGTTAGGGCCAATAGACAGGCCTCAGCAGCAGACAGGATTTCCTTCTGAAGCTGTACAAGGCTGAGAATTAATATTCCTTTCCAAAGAAATGACATTTCTCCATCCTCTTTCTCTTCTGGTCCTGCTTTCATGGGATCCCGCAAGAATGGCACAGGATGGTAATAAAAGATAGTTGCATGGTTAAGCCCTCACCTTCTGCATTCATAGCCCGGCACCATCTTGAGGTTGTGGTGTAGGAAGTGCTCACTACCTGCTGGGCTGGGATCAGGATGGAAGCAGTGCCCAGACCTCAGTACAGACAATTAAGATCTAGTGTGTGTGTATGGGATGGTTAGGGCCTAACAGAGTCTGCTGTTTGAAAGCTCACTCAAGACACTCCGTTCATTATTACAGCTAATTTATATCTTATATAGTTCTCTCAACCTGAAATTTCTCTTTCAGAGAGAACAGTGACACTGACAGTTCATGAAAAGTGTGCTCTTGTAAGTAAACAGGTTGTGGCAAAGGGAGAAAGGATGTTGAGCAGCAACAATCTTTCTCAGTTAGAATACTGGGGGAAAGTTGGAGCACATTAAGAAGGCAATAACATTCAAAAGGGTGTGATTCATCAGGCACTGTGTATGCACAGGGAATGTGCAGCAGCATGGATTTCAGCCAACTATACAGGCTGAGGTGACAGTAACTCTGATGCAGCTGGCAGGAAGCAGGAACAGGACTCTCTGTTTACTAAAAACAGTGCTAATGCCCAGAATGGACATGGCAAAGATCAGAATGTGAAGCAAGCAATTGTTACTCACCCAAGACCCAAGACTGAGGCTGATCTCTCCTGTAGTTGCCCAGGATCATGCCTCTCTAGAATATTTCCACAGGTTGTGCCACAAGCTGAGCCAGAAGAAGGTTAGAGGGGATATTAGGAAGCCTTTCCTCACAGAAAGGGTGATCAGACCCTGGAAATGGACTGCCCAGGGCAGTGGTGGAGTCCCCATCCCTGGAGGTGTTGAAGGACAGGTTGGCTGTGCTCCTTAGTGCCCTGGTCTGACCAATGTGGTGATGTTGGTTCATAGGCTGGACTGAATGAGCTCAGAGGGCTTTTCCAGCCCCAATAATTCTGTAGTTCTATTAGCTCTACAGCCACATGGTACTTAGGGTTGTGGATTGCTGTGCTCCCCAGCAAAGAACCTGCAGCACCCTGCACCTGTAAAGAAGTCCCTTGAGACACAGCCAGCTCTTTCCACAGACCAGTCCCTCTCAACATGCTCCTCCCTGGCACCAGAATTGAAAACAATTCATTTTTCAAGGCTCTCCCCACTTTGCTTTTGCAATTGTGCTTGTTTAGAAACAACTGCATTTTCCAGGTGCTGTGTTTTCTATCTTTTTAAGCCACAGAAAGAATCATTCTTCCTAAAGGGAGAATAAAATTAGCAAGGCACACCCCAGGGGATTGGCCAGGCAATCCACAAACAGCCTTCAAAATGCTCCAGTGGATGTTTTCCTCACCCTCCTGATGTATGTGCACAGTATGCATAAATCCACTTGCCTTATACAGCAAAAATGAAAAAGGAGCAAATTCAAGGGCTGCTTTTCATCCAGTCCCAATGCTCATGTTTCATTGCTGACCGTATGCATGCATGGCACATACACAGCAAATAGCACCCATCGTATGTGGTGCCTGGCACTCTGGGTTCGAGCCAGGTTATACTCATTGGAAAAAATTTTACAAACCACTCAGACTTTCATTTGGGAGGAGATGGAGAGAGAAGGGTTATAGGACAGCTTTAATGCCACTTTTATGCAGATGGAACCAAATTCCCTTCCTTTCTTTTATCTCTCTCCCCTCAAGTTGACACCTCAGCAGCTACTTGAGAACACAAATTGCCCATGAGTCTGCCTCTGCCAAAATGCTGTCTTTCTTAAGCTGTATTCATCAGCCATCCCTTCTCTCTGCCCTTCAGGAATTAATTCCATGTATTCCTTTTAATATATTTATTTCCACAAAGCACAGTTCTCTAAGCTAAAACTAAGCCAATGTGCTGAACCAGGGAGAAGAAACTCCTAACATCCTACCAACAGCCTGGCCCAGGCAGATGTAATACACAGTGCTGGGTGTGAATACAGACACAGGTATTGTAATGAGTGGAGCACCAGGTCAGAGTCTGAGTGCAGTCTCCATGGGCACATTCATTTCAGTGCTCTACTCTTCCTCCCAATGTAGCTTTGCAGTCTCATTTGACCCTGTTGGGTTTTTCACAGACCAATTTTCTATCTGTTCTTTTAGATTAATAGAATTGTTTAGATTGTGAAAGACTTAAGAGATCACCGAGTCCAACCATTAACCCAAATGTACCAAGCCATTTTAAGCACTCAGTCTCAACAATTATGTTCAGAGAATAAAGAATAACATGCGCACGGAACTCCAGGAAATAGCATACTTGAACGAGAAAAATACATCCAACAACGAGTTTCCAGCAGCTGAGGTAAGGTCTTTTACTCCAGAGAGCTACACACTCCTTTGGTCAAAGGTGGGCTTTGGCACAGTTCAGGTACAAAGCATAGGACTTGGCTTGGCCTGGGCACATGACTTACACCCTCCAAACTGGATAAATACCTGACAAAACCTCAGAAGTCTTCCAGCAGCTCACAGTAAGGTGAAGCAACCAGTGATACAGATCAGTCCACACAGCACTAAAGAGAGATCCCAACACAGAATGAGCTGATTGCTCCCCAGCCCTTGTGTACCACCACAGAAGTAGCACTGATGTGCTACAACAGCCACCAGGACTGGGCCCTGAAGTGCTCATCCCATTTTTACTTCTAAACAGCAACCACTCCATCTGTGCATCATGAAGAAAACTGGGGCAGAACATGAATACAGCAACTTTCCTTTAGTTTTAAGTAAATGTAGTTGTTGCCTTTTCCTTCAAATAAATAAGTAGATGCAATCAGTGCAAACTGGAAGCCTCTACAGAGTCATCAGGTGTTGTACCAGGAAGGTAAATAGGACAAGATGTCTAGGAGAGGTGACCATTTGCACTGCCTCTTCTCTTTTGTCTTTTGATGCATTAGTATGCTGTGAAGAGCCATCTTCTCTTTTCCTGGGACATTTAGTTCCCTTCTCCAAACAAAAGGAACATGAGGTGGTTCCATACTCTACTAAGAGATTTCTTCTTGGCCTACACTTAGCAACTTTAGTTAAGGAAAAGACAAGCTCCACTTTTCTTTTGTGGGCCTTATGGAGTTCATGTGTGTAAGAGGCAGCTTTGCTACATGCATCACAGAGAGACTGCCCTAGGACCCAGTAAGGACCTTAGAGAGATCCCACAGGCACAGTCAGGGCCATAGCAAGGAGTTGACAAAAAGGGATGATGCTGGGAAGACAGGTGTGATCAGAAGAGTGACTGCTCTGTAACTGGTCACCACATCTGTTTGGGGAGCGGTCATGATCTACTCACACAATGGATGCTGGTGGTTTGGTTTAGCCAGAATTCAACAAGAAACAAAAGCATTATTTGATGTATGAGATCTGCTTGGGCTGGGTGTTGGTAGGACAGCAGAAAGAGGCATTGAAAGTTATTTTTTTAATCTCCCCTGAATCTCCTCTTCTCCAGGCTGAACAGCTTAAAGTCTCTCAGCCTGTCTCCATAGGAAAGGTGCTCCAGCCCTCCAATCATCCTTGTGGCCCTCCTCTGGACACATTCAATACCCTTCCTGTGTTGGGGGCTCCAGAACTAGATGCAGTACTGCAGATGGGATTTCACGACCCCATGTTTTGCCCAAGCTATCTGAAAATCCTCTGAGGAAAAGGAAATAAAAACTAAGACAAAAAAATCCCCTAATCCATAAACCTTTCGAGCTAATAGTCCACCAAAGGGTTAAGCTGAAGGACAAGAGCAGAAAAGTAATTTTAATTGTGCATACTTTTCCCAGCTACTCCAGTAGCTTCTGCCTCATAAATTCTCATGACAATTGCATAGTGCTGAACCTCTCTGCTGGGAATCCCAAAGGTAACGCTTAACCCTTTTAGATTTTTGAAGTCAGATAATTAATTCTATTTCTTTCAGTGCAAGGAGACAAACAGCCAGTCCTGGAACAAACACTGACGTAGGTACAGTTCTGCACTCTGCGTGCTCTGTGCTTCCAATTCCCCTGCCTGGTCACACAGGAATAGGCAAACTGGTTCAGGTAAAATTAGAATTGACCCAAACCTTGCTACTTAAATAGCTTTTTGAAACGTCAGGGCCTATTAACCACTGCTTTGCAGAGCAAAAGGGCTTGCATTGAAGCTAACATGTCACTGAAGTCACAGTGGGAAGAGTGGAATGAGACCCTGGGTTGTTTGTTTTCCCTAGCAGTGGCTGCCTGCTAATTGCAGCTGTGGAACGTTGCATATTCATCACAGCATGGAGCTGGAGAAGCTGCACGGCTGCCGCTAATGTGCTGAATCAGGTAGTAAATCAGACTGATTAAGATATGCGTTTATGTTTAAAAGTCTCACTAATCACACAACCTTGTCTTTGGAGCTGACTTTCAGATCCTAACACGAAGGATGCTGTTGAGAAGATATGAACATAAAGAGGGACATGAATAGGAGGCTAAAGGCCACTTCCAGCAGTAGTGGCACGGGTCAGGGGAGGCTTAGTGTTCTCTGCAGCACTGGTAAGAGCTGAGAATGCTCCTATGGGGAGACCCAGAGTCCCCAGACTTCCCACAGCCCTTCCCAGCAGCTGCTACAGCGTGGATTCCCCCACCCCATAAACAGAAACTCTAGGGAGGTTCCAGCAAGACCCTGCATAGAAATCTTTGCCACCTTGGAGCTAGCCCAGCCCAGCACTCACCATTCCTGTTATTCCTGACATTTTTCCACAGGATGTGATGATGCCTTGCATTGCAGTAACTTGGAGGGATTCAGATGGAGAAGGCTTAACCTTAGAACAGAATAGCTCCACCAGAGAACATCACTGATGCCACAAGACGTGTAGAATAAATGGAAGTCTGAGATTTTGGGGAGTGTGTGCAGGTGCAGGTGTTCTCTTCCTTTGCCTCCAGAATAACTCCTCTCTCTGTCCTGAAGACTTCCTTACACAAGTAGTTCTGTACCTGCCTGGAAGCCAAGCCTGATAGAAGAACCAGACCTCTGTAAGGGAGTGAGTTCGGTCATTTGTTCTGCGATAAATAGCACGCTATGCTGATACCTTCAAGTGTTTGACATTCATGATTCACAATTTAAAGCCTGCAGCACGTAGTGGTGTTTGCTTCCAGATTTAACCTTCTGAAACCTCTTTGCTTGTGCTCCAGGCTCATTTAGTTTGACAGTTATGTGAATTCCAGTCATCGGGCTGAAATTGCCATCCTGTTTTGCATGAGCAATACCTCCCCTTTGCACAGAAATGACCTCTGAAAAGGTGCCTGCACATAGGAAAGGCACACTCTGGTTTTGAAGTCTGCTGAGTGTTTGCAAATATATCTCATTTAACTGTTTTGCTCTCAGCCTTCATACAGAAGTAAAAGAAGAGGGAAGAAGCATTTCCCTCCACTTCCTTTCTCTGGCTATGCCACTGTCACTGGTAACACAGTCAAAAGCACTGCAGGTTGTAAGGTGGGATAGTCTAGGTGATCCTGCTGTGGCAGGGGGATTGGACTAGATGATCTTTCAAGGTCCCTTCCAATTCCTAATGATTCTATGATTCTATGATTTGAAGGATACAAGTGAACCCAATTCTGTCATGTTTCCTCAGACCCAACCGTTTTCTCTGACCTTCCTCAGCCTTCCCTGCCACACAAATATCCAACACAGGAGCACATCTGTTGGGTTTGTGCAGAAGAGACGTGTTAGTGCAAATGTGGTGGCAAAGTTCACTTCCAGGAGAAATCTCATCACAACAAACCCCAACAAACCTAATGAATGAAACCACCACACTATGAATGAAACCACAACAAACACTGTGAATGAAACCCTAGATGAAAAAGAATGAATTTGGATCTCATTCTGAACATTTTTTCATCCCACTTATCTGACATCAAACTCCAGCTTTAGCCATCCTTAAAGCCCGCAAGAGTTCAGAGCTGGACCCTAGCATCTCAAGTGTGAGTTAGCAAGTCCTAATCCTCCCAAAATCCATCATCT
The DNA here is from genome assembly GCA_013397515.1 of Upupa epops. Lineage (NCBI taxonomy): Eukaryota > Metazoa > Chordata > Aves > Bucerotiformes > Upupidae > Upupa > Upupa epops. The sequence continues at coordinate 23,657 of VZRI01003390.1, forward strand.
TTCATCTCCAGGCAGTCATTGCATTCACTGCCAGTGTTCCTCACTTCCCACAGTGCCAGGCTGGCAACTCAGCAGAGTCAAGTAAATGAAAAGAAACAATAAAATAAAAAAGGCAAGCCCACTAGACACTTGTGCACTTTACAGACGAGTTAATTCTGAAGGCAATGAAAGCACAAGCTCAAACTTCTTGACCAGTGTCAGCTTAGCAATTCCCTTCTAACAAAGACTGAGCTGCACTGCAAGGTGTCCAGACAATCTCTTCAAGGGCATACCAAGGGTCAAACACTAAAGCAAGGGGGGTAGCAGAGATTGCAGTTTCCTTCCTAGTCTTAACAGCACCAAAGGCAATTTTGCACCAAATTCTTTCCCTCTTGATTACTGGCTTTTGCTCTATACAGTGAAATATGGTTGTTGTGCACACACACACGACACTGCTTTCACTCAGATTGCTAACTGCATCAATGTATTGGAAAAGAATCAATACATTAATCAACCTAACAGTACTCTGCTGGTGCCACCAAGCAAGCAAAACCCCAAAGCAGGGGAGGACAGTGGGCGAATACGAATGACAGTTACCTCTTGACAACCACATTGCTACAGAGACTTCTTGTTGAGACCAGGAGGTGCTACTACTGATACCCAAAACTGTCATGACCCCCACCTGAGCAGATCACAGACCACCTCCCTGCAGTTTCAACAGTTATTTCTTCTCTAAACAACATCTCTATGCCAATGTCCTGAGCAGCTCCTCTCCAGCGCTCACACAGAGCAGAGGGGACAGAGAGCACTACATGAGGAGCATCTGAGAGAGACAGAAAACAAAGTACACCATTGTGCCTTTCTAGATTCTCCTGTAAAGATTTGCAGGTTTATAAGGGACATTGCCAGCAACACCTCACAGCACAAGAAAACTCTTCCTGTCTTCTGCTGGGTAACAGGCTCTGTCCCCAAAGGAGATTCTGACACCTGCTCATGTGTTCCCCCTGTGCAGACCGATGCTGCTGGTCAGTGGCTTGCATTCAGGATACTGCTGTTTTAAACCATTCAGCCTCAGTGCTGCCTACAAAGATATCTGTGTGAGGGATCCATAATCCCTTAAGGGATCTAAAGAGCACGGGATCAAACAGGCAAATGCCGCTTCTTTTTAAGACAAACCCAAACATCTGCTATTTCTATGTTCTATTTCCAACAGCAGATTTTGCAGAATGTTGTGACCAGCCAGTTAGGAAGAAGATATCATCTTAAGCCCAAGGCAAGGGAAGAAGCTTCACAACAGTGGAGATTAACTAGCATGCAGATACACTTTACAAGGGTCCAAATGGATGTTGAGCTGCCGAGAGAGATTGCAGTTAAGTGGAAATAAGCTTTGCTGAATACATGAAATGCCAAAGGATCTGCAGAGGAACTTTTAGCGGAAGGAGTCATTAATCACTGTAGGCAGCTGCATCCCATATACAGGACTCACCTTATGAACCTGAAAAATATGACTGTAATAAGAATAAAAAGACGCCCTTCAAAAGCTTCTTGAGGTGCCCTATGCAGAGGCTGCAGTAACTCTTTGGGACAGATTATTTCCTGGATGTATTTCTTAGTAGGCGGATTCCTCACCTCCGTTTCCAACAGCAGCTGACATAACTAACACCACTTTCATCTGTCGCAGTCACCTTCCCCAGTCTTTTCCCTACAAAAAAGCTCTGGCAAATGTGGGCATGGGGAGCGGGGGGAAGTTGAGGGGGAGAGAAATGAATTGGCTGATCTAGCTGTAAACTTTATCACCTTCTCCCTGCCATGGGTAGAGCTACGATTCCCATAGGCCTTTCATGAAGGGCAAAACCCATGCTGCCTTTTTTCCTTCCAAAGCTTTTGATGTGGCTGTGATCCTAATCAAACAATGAAAAATAAAACCCCATGCATGGAAACAAGATCACCTCTGGCTTCAACCTGGCTTACATTTCCATCCCCTGGAGTTGAGTCAGCATCAATCGCATCAGCTGCTGAAAGAAGAGAAAGGTAAGCCGCAAACATTAGTCACAGGCGGAGGCAGCAGCAGGCAGGACGAGTGACTCAATTCCCAGCTGGTTCCAAGAGTTCCCATCATCCTTTCCACATCAGCACATTTTTAAGTAGGTGACCTTTTTGAAGTACGTGACCTTGTAAATTCCCCACTACATCACAACCAGGGCTTTGAGGAGCCCCCCCCNCATCTCTCTCCCTTTCTCACGCGTATTACATCTTAGGTGATTCTTGTTCTAAAGCAGCAACAAAACTTGTCTGCATATGTCAGAATGCCTCTGGAAAGGGCTCTCTAGCTGGGACAATTCACATTAAATCAGAAACTGACTTGTGAGGAGACCAGTGCCTGGAACATGCACTTAATTGTTTAAAAATAAACTGCTGCTATAGCAAGGCTAACTTTCAGGTGAGCTCTGGCTGCCACACTGGTTCAGACAGCCGGGGCAGGGCTCAGCTGCCTGTGCTGTTTCCTTGGGATAATCACATTCACCAAGACATTTCTTGAAGAACGCCTAGGGCATTGGGAAACACAAAAATCTGGAATATGTCAGCTGCCTCCAGTCCAGGCAGGAGCAGGTGTGGGTCACGGTCATTGCGATCAAGTGTATTGCACACAGCCCTCATGGGGAGAGGTGGCGATGGCTGAGGGTTTTTATTCTTTCCCTGCATGATACTGTGAGCTTGTCTGATTTCAAAACACAGATCCTCAGCTGTTGTAAATTGCTTGAAACCCTCTGGCTTTCACAGAACAACTTGAGTGTACAACTAGTGAAAAGTGAGATGAGTTTCGTTGCTTTTCACAAAAGAAAAAGAGAAGAGTGACCAGCAGTTTGCCAAGTGGCAGACAGTTAATAAATGATGAAGCCTGTGTTGCCTTTCTGGAAACATATTTATCCCTCCGGTTTTACGGCTTATGTCGTACCTCTCAAGCAGTACCTCTAGCATTGTCTGCTGTCTAAGGTAGTTCTTGAAGTGTCTTCTTCTTGTCAAGATTTCACTCTAAATGTGCTCTACAGCTGTACAAGCTCCATAAGACACAAGACCATATCCCATCTTACTCGCACAGCTACTGACAAAGTTGCTCATAGTTTCAATAATGAGATCTAGTTAACATAGGCACCTGGGTCTGGTTTCCCTTCTTGACAGGGGCCCTGATAGCTCATTAATCAGTCACTAATTTCCCTCCCTTCTATTTATAGTGCCAGTCCTTAAGGGCACATACTTTATTGTGTTGGGAGTTCATAGGCGCTCCTACAGCCTCTTTATAACAAGCAGTAACACATCAGAACCACCAGTCTGTGTCCATCAAGTTTATGGTGATGACTGGTAGCAGCACCTGAAGGAAAGTAGCAACTGTTTTATAGACAAGAGTTATTTCACCCCTAAAAGCCATGGGTTGCAATCACCACATTGCCCTACACTTCTTCTAGGTGAATCCTCCCTACTGACTTAATAACCAAGGCAATTGCCTTGAGCAATTAAAGTCCCCAGGATCTATTTCAAACTCATTTTGTTGCCAAGTTAACAAGCCAGGAGCTTCATTTAGAAGCATTAAGGGTTCATCAATTAGAATTTTCCTTTGACTCTCTGATTTTACAGCATTCTGAGGATCCCTGGTCCTAACACGAGGGAAAGTTCGAAAAGAAAGAGAAGTTTTAACATTTTCTTCAAGAAGATGTGAATTTAATGTTTAAGAAAGTCACTAGAGCCATGCAAGTTAAGATGGAAACATGCAAGCTGCTGATGAAGGTAAGAATTGGAGGTCTCGCAGCCCTACAACATTTCAATTAAATTTTACCACCACACAGACAAAAGGAGGATGTTAAATCTTTACACAAACATTACACTGCCTTCAGGCATCTGTGGAAGAAGCTGGGGTCTGATCACCCCTTCTGTGAGNGGCTGGGAAATTTTCAAGCTTTTATAAAAAACGTTCTATGAAATATTCAATGTAATCACAGAATCACAAACTGTCAGGGATTGGAAGTGACTTCAAAAATCATCCAGTCCAATGCCCCTGCCACAGCAGGATCCCATAGATCCAGTCACACAGGAACATTGCCAGGCAGGTTTTAAACATCTCCAGAGAACGAGACTACATAACCCCCCTGGGCAGCCACTTACAGTGCTCTGTCTCCCTCACCATGAAAAACACAAGGAAACACAAAGTACTTTTCTGTAACTCCCAGCTTTCCAAGCTTTCTTGAGGGAAAAAAAACCCCATGTTCTGAGGGGCCAAACACACAAAAAATCAGTGAAATAAAAAAAAACATTATCAGAAACATCACTGAGTTATTGAGGCTGGAAAAGCCCTCTGAGCTCGTCCAGCCCAGCCCAGGACCTAACATCACAACACCAGTCAGACCAGGGCACTAAGGGCTGCAGCCAGCCTGCCCTTCAACATCTCCAGGGATGAGGACTCCATCACCTCACTGGGCAGTCCATTCCAGGGTCTGATCACCCCTTCTGTGAGGAAAGCCTTCCTAACATCCAACCTAACCCTCCCTTGGCAGCTTTAGGCCCTGCCTTTTTATCCTGGTGCTGGCTACCTGGGAGAAGAGCCCAACCGCCACCTGACTACAACCTCCCTTCAGGGAGTTGTAGAGAGGGAGAAGGTCCCTCCTGAGTCTCCTCTTCTCCAAGCTAAACACTCCCAGTTCTTTCAGCCTCTCCTCATCAGATTTTCCCTCTAGTCCCTTTTGCAGCCACACTGCTCTTCTCTGGACTCACTTCAGACCCTTAATCTCTTTCTTGAAGTGAGTGGACCAGAACTGAAATGTCTACTACATATACAAGTTAATTGCATTTCTAACACTATTGTGGCCTCCAATCCTCCCCCTTTTCACAGTATCACAGTAAGGACAAGGCTGGAAAAGACCTTAAAGATCATCCAGTCTAACCTAAAATCAATGAAGTAAACCTATACATCTGACATCTAGCTCCTGCCGCTCAGCACTTCATCCAGACTATCCTTGAACACCTCCAAAGACTGCAAATCGACCACCTCCATGGGCAGCTCATTCCAAAATCGGATCACTCTTTCAGTGAAAAACCTTTTCCTAATGTCAAGTCTAAACCTCCCCCAATGGAGCTTGAGACTGTGACCCCTTGTCCTGTCCCCAGTGTCCAGGGAGAAAAGACCGATCCCTGTCTGACCATAACCACCTTCTAGGTAGTTATAGACAGTGATAAGGTCACCTCTGAGCCTCCCCTTCCAGGCTAAACAGACCCAGCTCCATCAGTCTCTCTTCGTAGGGCTGACCTTCCAGCCCCTTTACCATTCTAGTTGCTCTTCTCTGGACTCATTCCAGCAGCTCAACATCCTTCCTAAAATGAGGGGCCAAGGGAATATGGTAAGAACTGCCACCCCCAAGTCCTCTCCCAGCCATTTGGAGAAACACAAGTTGTCTATTACACTTCTAGAACTGAGATGAGTCCTTACCAAATGTTTCGTGCACCAATCCAACACTCTACAGTGTAACAGCCTTTGACATTTTCATGCTTCCGTGGCTTTATGAAGGCTAGATTTGAGCTAATTTGCAATAAAAGGAATGCCAGTTTTATGCCACAGGTAGGCTTTTGACCTCAGTCTTGTCAGTTCTATAGCTGTTCAAAGAAAGTTAAATATGCCTAATAATTGAAAAAGTGTTTTAAAAATATTCTACTGGCAAAATGTCTTCACAGTAGGAGTAGATAGATTATAAAAGAGAGAATCAGTAAAAATCCTTGCAACACAGAAGTAAAGCTGTGCAGTGATCACACAGACCCTACATGTGAGGAAAATATAAAGAGCAACAACACTGACAGGCTGAGTACTCCAGGGCAGCTTGATGGGGAGACACCTACAACAGAGGAATGATTTACAGTTGCTGGATGGATAAGCAAACTCTGTGTCCAAAAGCAAATGTGAATGTATACTGTAAGGGGAACAAGAGAGTTACTGTACCTGCTTGTAGTAGGGTTCAGCATCAGTGTAATAATGCTTGTAATACAGCTCTGACAGAAAGAATTCCTGGAGTACTTATGATACAGAGCCCAGATTGTGGCTAGAGGAATCAGAATTTTTATCGGTGAGAGGGGCTTTCCTTGGAGGGAGAGCTAGCACTTGATGTCACTGCTCAAACCTTCCCCAACCTGTTTCCTACAACACAGAGTCCAACCGAATCACTCATTTTTCACAGAGTATATTGGAGTACAGCTCTCCTTTGTTTGAAAGGATCACATTTAAGAGTACAGATGCTCGATATTTTTCTGCAGATACCTGTGACAAAAATCATTACACATGTTTTAACACCAGCCTAGATGTATTGAAAAAACTGAAGCGCTCAAGAGATTTTTATCCATGTATAAACATGGGGTAGCACGGTGTCATCCACCTATCAACCCTCAGCTGAGGACCTGGATGAACAACAGTTGCCCCCAGCATCCACAGGACAAAAAAATAGGGCTCTGAGTTATTCAGTTCCCTGGAGAAATAAATGGCCTTGTTCCACTGTCCTATAAGGGCGTTAGATAAATGTCAAAATGCTTGGGACACCATAGGTAGAGGTCACTGCACAGGCATGCTGGGAGGATGACAAAATTTAAATAATAGTAACAATAATAATCACGAGACAGGTCACTCAATACTTCTTTCCCAACAGTTAAATTTGTCCCACAGCTGCTCTTTACAGGAGTTTATCCTTCTGCCAAATGTTTCTGAAACCTAAGGACTGCAGGTCATGATCTTTCAGTAGGAAAGGCATGAAAACACTGATGGCAGCAGTGAAATGTAGGCAAGGACTGAAAGGAAAAGCCAGTTTATAGGATTTCCAATCAGTCTCTCATAGTTCATCAATTATCTGCTCAGAAGACAGTTGAGAGAGCCTTTATATGCCCTCTGCCCTTTAATCCACTGCTCAAATCCAGTATTGACAGGAGCTGTAGCCAAGTTAAGTGCACACAACAGTGCATTCGGCAGTGCATTTAGGAACAAACTGACCTGAATGGTGTCCTTCTGGCACCAGCTCCCTGCACAGGAACAGCTGCAAGACACCTACTATGAGCTAGAAAGATGCAAATAGCAAAAATCCCTGGCTTCAGGTAAATCCTGAGGAGACCTACTCTGGGAGCACTTTGTGACCAGTTCTGCAGAATGCAGAGCCCTGTGCAAGCATCAGCCCTTCCTGCTGAAGCAAAAGCAACGTGTGGGAGCAGCTGATGGCAGTGGATATGTTTGTTCCATCTGCTAAGCACACGTCTGGAGTAAGATCTTGTTACGGGAAGAAGTATAATGGATTGTATTCATTTCCACATCAGTTGAGTTACACCAGGGTATGCTACTCCGTATTCATTCTTGGCACAGAAGATACCTGAACAACTCCAGTGGTGTCAGGTACATAAACAAAAACGGATGAAGTGAAACACACAAAAAAAAATGTCATTTCCAATCCCAGTTCATTTGTTCTGAAGAACAACAGAACCACATGGCTGTACCTGCTCTCCAAGAAGGCAAGAAACAGCTTTGACAGCTACTCAAAGGAGGAGTTCATAATAATTTGACATTTTCTCTAGTGCCACCACTGTGTCTATAGGTTAGGAATAAGTTATCTGTGCACTTAGAAAACTCCAAAGCTAAAAACGGAAGTCTAAAGGGTAAATTCTAAACTCATGTAGCCTTCCAAAGCAGAGTCTGAAGGTCAAGGAAAGCAAGGTGATGCTGCAACTTCCACAAGAGAACAAGGCTCCTATATAAGGAAAATTAAATGGGAACATTTAAGCAGATCAATTTAACAGTTCTAAGCCAAGTGTCTACCAGGATGGAATCTAACAAAGTTCCCTTTTTGTTCTGTTGATGGCTTTCAAGTCTGTAGCGCAGAGCATGATAAAAAGAAAGACTCCAGGACAAAGGCCTCCACCAGCAGTTGTCAAGAAAACCCCTTGACAAGATGCATGGTACAAGGTTTGGGCTTATTTTATGCTGTGGAACATTCCTGAAAGGTTAAATCTGCTCAAGCTGCAATGTGCTCAAAGAGTGCTATCTGCAGATAGGCCATTTCCATCACAAGGTAACCTAGGGTGAATTGTTCACCCACAGAAATATATACAGGTTCAAAAGCCACCGAACATCAGGACCCAGGTCAGAGGTCTCATTACTCACTGAATTGCTAACTTTCATAAAGAGAGTCTAACTCCAGAGTAAGGATGAGCTATTCCCTCCTGCTTCTCTGCCTCTTGTTCCCACCACCTTTGCAGTTTACAGCAGCAACATCTAATTTTGTCACAAGTAATTAGCCCTTGCAGAACAAATAGAGATGACTGAATCTGAAATAATAATCAGTCTTTCTACCTTTTTCTCCCCCATGCATGCTGTGTTCAGTGTGCAAGAAGAGATTTCCCCCTTGCTCATTTCTTTTGTGTTTTAGTCTTGTAATTCTATTTACATATTGATACAGGCAGGGAGTCTTCCTCGCAGAATTCTTTACTGCTGTTCAAATCAAAAAAGACATTTATATAACTAGCCCCATGCAGTAAAATGGTTCTTGCTACCATTCAGTCAGTGTCACAACACAAAGTATGGAATACAAGTAGATTGATATTTTAATTAGGTCTGTAAAAGGCACATGAATGCCATGTTCCAGCACCACTTGTTACTGAGTCTGGAAAAGCACCTCTGAGCTCATCCAGTCCAGCCCAGGAACTAGCATCACCACAGCAGCCAGACCAGGGCACTAAAGGCTACAGCCAGGCTGTCCTTTAACACCTCCAGTTGTTGAAGGGCAGTCCATTCCAGGGTCTGAGCACCCTTTCAATGAAGAAGGGTTTCCTAATATACCACCTAACTTCAGACCCTGCCTTCTCACCCTGGTGCTAGTTGCCTGGGAGAAGAGCCTTACCTCCACCTGACTACAACCTCTTTTCAGGGAGTTGTAGAGAGGGACAAGGTCCCCCCNACACTAGAATGCCAATGGCCTTTCATGCCACCTGGCCACCTTGCTGGCTCCTGTCCAGCCAGTTGTCCACCAGTGCTGCCAGGTCCCTCCTGCCAGACTGCTCTCCAGCCACTCATCCCCCAGTCTGTAGCTGCAGTGGGTTATTGTGGCCAAAGTGTAGGACCCTGCACTTGGCCCTGTTCAACCTCATCCTGTTGGCCTTTGCCCATTGACCCAGTCTGTCCAAATCTCTCTGCAGCAACTTCCTCCCCTCCAGCAGATCGACACTGCCTCCCAACTTGGTGTTATCTGCGAATTTACTAAGTGTAGATTCAATCCCCTCATCAATAAAGGTGTTGAATAGAACTGGGCCCAGTACTGATCCCTTGAACAGGCCTGAAGCACAGAGGCTCCTTCTCAAATATCTTGAAATCAGGAAGGCTATGGTGAGAGTAACACTTAGCGAGGTGTCAGAGGTATTTCTCTCAAGGAATTATTTATATTTTTAACAAGAAAATATTTGCATTTTAGCAAAGAGCATTTATATGTTCCTGAACTTTACAGGTAAAGTGTGCCTTCAAGACAGTTCCGGAAGGATGAACCTGACTGTGCATTGCCTCAAAGTTCAGATAACTGCCTCAAAGAACAGATTTAATGCAATTCAGAACAAATTCTTCAGTTTTCCAGTTCAAACAGGTTTCTAAACATTTATCAGTGAAATGGGAAAGGAAGTGGGGGCAAGACTCTTCAGGAGCAGATCACCAGTGAATCTTGCAGGACCATCCGAGGTTCAGCCAGCCCTGCTCTTCTTTGGGTGAAGTGAATCACAAACACAACAGAAGAACTGCTCCAGTCTCCAAGGGAGGCAGCCAAGTGGTGCTTGGAGGAGGCTGAGGACTGCTGAAGGCCAAAGTCAACACCTCAGCAGGGAATACCTCATATATAGATGAGTAGTTTGCTGTCCTAACCCAGCTTTGCTTGAGAAGGGAAAGGCCTCTCGGCACTCGATCTGCTGTCCCTAGTGCTACTGCAAGCTGGACTGCAGCCACCTTGCTGCCAGTGACCCATCTTCTACTCAACAAGATTCAGCTGATCTATTAATGTCTTAAGAGTAAAGGCAGCTTCAATAGGTCAGATCAAAAGTCTGTTTAGCTTAGTATTTCATCTCCAACACTGGCCAGAAGCCATCACCCAAAAGTTTATTGGTGCTAGCCACAAGGCTCCCCACGCACTCTCCCACGCACCACAGTGCTTCAGCAATTTCCTGAGCCTGGTGCATTGATGGTGTTTAGAACTCCACAGTGCCTTACCAATACCTGAGTGCCTTGTTGGCATTCCTCCCTCTTCACTGTGCAAGCAGAGTTCTGTGCTGGAGCAGGTTACCGTGTCTGTACTCACCAGCTTCACTCATTCTCATGAAATGAGAAAGCACAACAAGTGCCTCACTTATCAAATGCTACTCAGGGCTTCCTACCATTAAAAAAAACACAAGTAAACCAACAAAAACCAAAAACATCCCCCACAACCAACCAAACCCACATTACAGGCATCTCTAAAATGGAAAAAAATCCCTCCTTTACCTCCAAAGAAGAGCTCAAGTGAAATGGCTTATCCTGAAAGGTAGATGCAGGGCCGTCAGGCAGTGGGGGCTGTAGGAAGGGAAGTGGTGGTGTGGGTGGGAATGGCCACTGGCCAGAACAGGGTAGGCAGCTCTGGGAAGGGACATGTTTCTGGTTGAGCCATTCCTTGCTTACTGCATGCAGTACTGAAAGGTTGTGCTATGATGAGCCAGAGGAGGGGACATAATATATGGAGTTCTTTTTGTATTGGAAATTAACCACCTCAGGACCTTAATGAGCAGTCTAGAGAAGGTGAACAAGGGACTGTTACTCATTTCTGTAATCTGTGGCAATGAGAGTAGGAGGAAACTGAGGGAATTATCAGGTGGCAGGTTTAAAAAGACACCACGAGTTGCTCTTTCACACATGTATATACAAGCTGTGAAACTCACTGAGCTGAGACACCGCTGATGTCAAAAATAAACTGGGTTAAAAATAAAATGGTTAGACAAATGAAAACATCAGTTCAGAAAGGGCTCTTAAATACATGAGGAAAATACATGAAGCCCATGAAGCCCAAGATGAGGAGAAATATCACCCTGCTCTCCCTTACTTCTCATGTGTTTTCCTTAAACCTCTGCCACCAGCCATTACGGAGAAAAGGTACAGAGCAAGATGAACTCTCAGGCTGCCCTGAATTGCCGTTCTTATTCCCCAGATTCAATAGTCTCTTTCAGTAACCACTTGTAACAGCATTTGCTTCTGCTGTCACTATTATAATGGAGTGTGCCAAGATGTATGGAAATTAATTATCCCTCTTTATTTCTGGAATGTAGGCTGTGGGGATCTGACATTTAATGCATCAAATGCTCTGCATACATTCTATATCTGGTAAGAGCACTTCTCACAACTTCATCAACAAGATATGGTTCACAGTCCTGATATGATTATAACATTAATTCCTACTGTCACAGAGTGTTTACTGCACCAGCTTCATGAAGATGGCTCAGAGCCACCTAGTGCAGAGAAGTTCTGGTTCTTCTAATCAGTGACAAACCACAGCCTAAACTTGGAGGAGAAAGTCCTACTTTTTCACTATCTCATGTCAAGGGGAAAAATAACACTTTCCTCTGAAATGATTGTGTTGAAGAAATCCTCCATCCGGATTTAATAATAGAAGATGATGATATCTTTGGCTTACTGTTGTGCTCTGCTCCCAGCTCATCTGACAAATGCTGTCAGGCAGGATGGAGGAAGAGTCTTATTTTTCTGTAGGCAAAGTTCTTTGAAAGCCTAAGTGCACTTGCTTTTAAGATACAGTTTTGCTCTGTCACCACCCCCTGACACATCAGTGCCCCTCAGACACTCCCTACAGTGATCCTCAGGCCCAGCATCACACATGTACCTTCCTGACCTCACCCTCACCTCCTCTCTTACTCCCTGTTCATGAACATGGTCCTACCTGTTCTCTCACCACCATGGCCTTGAGTGGGTCCCCTTTCCCCTGCTCCACACAAATGTACTTGAGCTATCCTTTCCACACAAGGAAGCAGGAGAACTCTAACAAAAGGGAGGCTCAAGCCAGGAGGTCCAGGACATTATCTATCACTAACCACTGCCTCAGTTAAATCATGACAAGATGTCTTGATTTGCAAGACATCTCTCCTTCAGCCTGTGTCAGCTGTGGAAAATGCCTACCATGACCATAGCAGCCCAGTGCAACTCCTAAGCCTAGGCTGGCCTTGAATTTGAGCACATACCAGAGGTTTTCTGTTCTCCATTCCTAGTCCATGAGCTTTACTATTGACTTGAACACTTTCCCTTTGGCACATCCTCAAATTCTTTCTCAGCTGATGGCTCAGTCTATTCCACTTCTCAGTAAAATAGTTTCCCTTTTCTCCCCTGGGGAATGCTGTGCACATTACAATGTATTATTCAGTATACCTTAGATAAGATGGGAGTGGGACTCTCAGGGTGTTAACTGGGTTGGCTTCCCACTGCCACTGCTTTTTAAACTCTGGGAAAAATTCAAAATCTTGAGTCTTGAAGTAGTGCGTGTGCCAAGGATTTTCCTTTCTTTCCTTTCTTTCACTTTATAGTTTGTTACCCCAAAACTTCTAGTTCTGCCTCTGAGTACCCAGAATGTCCCTAGAACTCCTGGAGTTGTTGAGGTGCAGCATTTCAAGCCCATCACCACTGCTGTGACGCACAGGCTGAACCCAAGCCACACTAACTGAGGTGCTCTGAGAAGCAAGGTGCAATGAAAATAAATCCAATGGGAATAAGTCAGTACTCCTTGGGGGCCCTCGTTGAAGACAGGAGCATAACCTAGATTGTCTTTTTTCACTGGTCAGTGTTCCCATTAATGCCACCTGCTCCAGCTGTTTTCCAAAGCTGGTCCACTTGCTGATGAAATGGCTACAGACGTTTTGTGCACATTCTGTGTTGATCAGCAGGCTGCTAACAATGCAGAAACAAGCAGAGCAGCAATTTGTACATCTTGCAGCCCTCCTGCTTTTGATTGATGATCTTTTTGTTGTATGGATCTGCCTTAATGACACTCACTTATTGACAAATTTATGCCTTTTATAGACTTGGAATTATTTAGAGGTCAAAAGAATAATTCTTCTAATAATGCAGTTTCTGCCTCCTCAGCACTCGTATTTATGAAACCATCTTTCTTTTCCTAGCTTATTTCCCTATCTTTAGAACAGCCCATTTCCCTCTTGCTTGCTTAGGCATGTTTTAGCAGAAGCAAATGGATTGTTCCCTCATCACACCTGATGGCTCCTCTTGACCTGATCTCTGAAAAAAACAAAGTGATGAGCAAGAAACCACTTAGAGTTTAACTGATAATCCCTGCTGGAATGGTATTTAGACTGCTCCAGGGCTGGAAGGGCTTAAGTAATTTAGGAAAACCCTTGAAGACATGTGGAATGTGCCCATAATGCAGGGAAATATCCCTTCTCAACGTAGAGACCTGGAATGGCTGTCCCCAAGACTTTGTGTGTCAAAGGCTGGTCACACCCACAGTTACAGAATCACAGAATGACTGAGGCTGGAGAAGCCCTCTGAGCTCATCCAGCCCAGCCCATGACCTAACATCACCACATCAGACAGACCAGGGCACTAAGTGCCACTGCCAGGCTGTCCTTCAACACCTCCAGGGATGAGGACTCCACCACTGCCCTGGGCAGTCCATTCCAGGCTCTGATCACCCTTTCCATTAGGAAGAGCTTCCTCACATCCAATCTGACCCTCCCCATGAAATGGCAGCTTCAGGCCATTTTATATTAAAACAGATTTCAGACATCTTATGTTAAAACATGCATTCTGTCCTGCAGAGGGACAGAAGTACCAAGGGCTTCACATCTCTGGGCTGCCCCTTCCCATCCTTCTCCTGCCTCTTTGCATGAGCACCCTGGCCTTCACATCTTCACACTTGCAGGAGCTTGACCAAGAAGACCTCATATCTAAATTTCATAGCAGGTAGCGTCCTACAAATAAATGTTGTCGTACAAATAATAATACAAGTCTCTAATAAAAAGATGCTAGACCACAAGTGAAATGTCTATTGCTGGCAGAACGCAAGAAGGGAGGGTTCCAAGAAAAATGAAAGTCTAAAACAAATGCTAAAAGCCTCCACAAAGTCTAATAACCCAAAGAGACAGAACTAGCCATTGTGAACGCAGCAAACAAATCACCCTTGAAAACAACATTTTCATTCCCAGCTTTGGGCTAACAAAAAAAAAATATCCTGAGCTATAAGCTGGAATAGCTAAATTCTTAATAACTTTTTCTAAGATTCTCATGGCTTCTACACCAGATTATTACTCTATCTGAAGATTTTCATTTATCAAGTGGTAATACCGCCTCCCATCCCCATTTCAAGCCTATCACTCCAGATGACAGGATTATACCAACACATTAAATCTTTCATTAAATGAGCTGCGTAAAATTAAAGCTTTTCAAAAATGCATGTGTTAAAATAACCTGGATTCTTTGTCTGGGTAGGTCATTTAAAAAATAAATGGGAAGAATAGTAACATCAAAACAGTAGCAGCTGTGCTTCCCACTCCCCTTCCAACCCAGTTTCCTTTTCAGCATCATTTCCTCTTTTCCTTAGGTTTTTTTTTTTACTTCCCCCCTACCCCAAAGGAAAAAAAATCCCAAGTTTGAACTCCAACAGTGAATAACCTACACTTTTTAAAAAGCTGCTTTATTTCACATAAATACTGAACTATTGAGACTGGCAAAGCCCTCTGAGCTCATCCAGCCCAGCCCAGGACCTAACATCACCACAACGGCCACACCAGGGCACTAAGAGCCACAGCCAGGACGTCCTTCAACACCTAGAGGGATGGGGACTCCATCACTGCCCTGCACAGTCCATTCCAGAGTCTGAGCACCTTTCTGTGAGGAAGAGCTTTCTAATATGCAACTTAACCCTCCCCTAGCAGATTCAGGTCCTGCCCTCTTATCCTGGTGCTGG
>VZRI01003390.1:38698-68551 GCA_013397515.1 Upupa epops
TAGACATTCAATCTCTTTCTTGAAGTGAGGGGCCCAGAACTGCCCCCAGTACTCAAAGGCAAGCCTCACTTGTTTCAATTCTTTTACTATTTCTACACACAAATTTTACAGTCATTTTAAACTACCATTCTCATGCAAGATCAACACAGTCTGTAACCTTTCCAGTTGGCCACACAGTTTTAAATTCACAGTACAGTTCCTATCAGGTTATTTCACTTCTGTACCAGTGGGGCTGCTCAAGGTGGGGAGTTGAGCCAGGGTGACCGCTTCACAGGGTGCTGTCCACTTCACGAGGTGCCAACCACTTCACCAGGTGCTGACCGCTGGGTCTGAGCCAGGTGGGCAGAGTTGGAAGCAGGTAACAGGTTCAGTGACATCCCCTGGATGAGGATGAGCCAGGTCCAGCAAATGATTGAGGCTGAAAAGCCCTCTGAGCTAGCTAAGGCAGGAGGTGGATATTCTAGTACTGTGGCCCCATGCCCATCCAGGAGAAAAGATCCAAGACCAGCTTGGACACAAGATGTTCACAGTGAGGGTGTGATGTAGGGCAGTGCTGCATGGGGCACCCTGACTTGAACTGGAGCTCTCAGGCCCATGGCAGGGCAGGTGACCCTACTGAGGCTGCCTGGGGGCACCATGACCTGATTAGAGCCCTCAGGGCAGCTGTTACCTCACTCAGGATGGTGAGATGATGCTAAGATACATTGACTAACAGCGTTTCCTTTTGCTGGAGAAAAGTGTAGGGGGGGAAATCCAAACTGGCTCTTACACTGGCAATGAAATGCAAAACATGGAGCGGAACGAAATCTGGACTCACCAGGGTCTCAATAAATTAAGACCAGGATTTAGGTTTAGGCTTACTGTACTCTCATCTGTTAACTCTTTAAGGGCTGACCTGAATTCAGACCTAGGTACAGGGGTCTCTACATTTTCTTCTCCATTTTCTCAAAACCCTTTTCTTCCCTCTTAACTTGAGCAGTCTAATAAACACATTGTTCACTGATTCTTTTCCCTGTCAAACTCCACCACTTTACGTATGCCACCTTCTGACTGAATGGTTCTTCTTAGCCTAAAAATTGGAGACGGAATCTGAGGAAGAAAAGGATGGGCAGGGGGATGGATCTCAAACACTGCAGTCATGCTAATACATCTTGGAGCAACAGAGCACAATCATGAGCTGCCAGGGAAGCGCTGATTAATAACAAGAGCAATGTAAGTCTTAATTTTGCAGACTCACTGTATGTCTTGCACAGATTTAAAATGCAGGGCTCGAGGCTGAAGAGCAGCAGTTAAGGGAGCAGAACAACCTGTAAAGCAAGCAGAGGTGGATGTTGACAGCACCATCATCACGTGCCTTTAGAAAGCAACTGAATGCAGCCATAAAAACTCATCTATCACACATTCAGGGCCACAGACCCTCTGTAAGGATTATATTGAAGGTGAGACATGACGATGCCAGAGTGTTTCCTTTTTTTATCAACATCCAGGCCTTGAGGATTAGAAGGTGTCAAAACACCTCTGTATATTCAGAGGAAGACAATGACATCTCCTGCTCTGCCTCAGTCACAGTCAACAGCTTCCTTGGACTGTAGGGCAGGTTAAAATGAGAAAAGCAAAGGAATGACACATCAGAGTATCAGCAGGTCAAATAGAACCAGGTAGTCCAGAGTCATCTGCCAGAGCACAGCTCAGACTGTACAGTGTGACCTTAATTCACACAGTAGGTAGTGCACATGGACACAACACAAATGGGCTGTGACCCAAGGGGTTCGGAATACAAGTGCTAGGGGATAAATAATAGGGGAACAGAAAAAAGGTGGAGTGCAACACAGCAATAAGGGAATATGGACACAAGGTATTTGCTGCTCATGGGTTTCCTGAGCATCTCAAGAAGCTTTTAAGGAAGATCTTAAATAGGGTTGAGAAGGAAAGCAGTTGCTCTGAAAGAAGTCACCCTGGTCCAGACGATGTATCTCTATTGCTAAATGTTATCTCCAAGTATTGCTAAGCCTATGTGGTGTTTAGTATTTTTCACTTCTAGGTTCTCTCCAGAACCATTTGCATTACTTAGAGGCTCATCCTCTGCTGCCACTCCTCCAGGAAGCCAGGGAAATTGGAACCCCCATTCATACAGTCCCCATTCATTCCAGAAACTGTCACACACTCTTCGTAGAGAAATCTAAATATGTGACCAGTGTGCACATCCAGACACTGATCATACCATCATCGAGGTTGAAAAGGATCTTCAAGATCATAGAATCACAGAATGATTGAGGCTGAAAAGCCCTCTGAGCTCATCCAGCCCAGGACCTCACATCATCACAGAGGCCAGACCAGGGCACTAGGAGCCACAGCCAGCCTGTCCTTCAACACCTCCAGGGATGGGGACTCCACCAGTGCCCTGGGCAGTCCGTTCCAGGAGGAAGGGCTTCCTATCATCCAACATAGCCTTCCTCTGGCAGTTTCAGGCCCTGCCCTCTTATCCTGGTGCTAATTGCCTGGGAGAAGAGCCCAACTCCCACCTGACTACCATTTCCCACTTCTGCCCACTGGTTCAGAGTTAAAGACATTCAACCACATTCTTTCTCAGAGGACAGGTCTTGTTAATGATACGCTGTTTGTAGTGTCTCCAAGCCTCATGTTTCTTTAAATGGGATCATGTTCCACGTGGGCAGAGCAAGCTGCGACACAGTTCTTGGAGCTCTTGTTTCTGATAGGCCTGGGTAACGCACCTCATCATTTTGTGTCTGATGTCAGAGCTGATGAATGCCTTTTCCTTTTGAAAAATTGTAATAAGTAGAGAAAGCACAACAACATAAATCTGTGGCAGTGACAGAGGCCAGACTCAAGAACAACTCATGCTTAACTGAGAGTTTGAGATTGCTGCTCCTCAAAGCACTTCCCAGCGCTGGTAGAGATCCGGGCATCTTGCAGCTCTCATCATTCTCACCCACTCATTACCCAATGAGATGAGAAATAACCTTACTGACTCCAAAGACCTCTTAGTGTCAGGAAAAATTGGGAAAAAAAATAAAAGGAAAAAAATCCCCCACCAGCAAGTTTAACACACATTGGGACATTAATTTAAAAAGACTACTTCAAAGGCACGCAAGCACACAGCCTGACCCAGAGCAGTCCCTTCTTGTCTGTTCTTTGAGGAAATTGCTAACCCAATTTCAATCCTGAAGATAAAAGTGTTTTATGGTTCCAAAAAGTCTCTCTTTCAAGTGGGGTTTAAGCACAATCATGGGAAAGTCTGCATCTTATGTCTGCGAGCATCAAATTCTCTCCAGGTCTGTTTCAACTTCGAGTTTGGAAAAAGAAAGAAAGGGGGGAGAAAAAAAAGGACAATTAGTTAATCTTGTCAGTAAATTTCTCGCTAATCTCAAACTGGAGGCTGAATAAAGTTAATCCCCAGCAAAATAGATTCATATGGAAAAGCCTAGCACAGGGAAAGCAGCTGTTTCTGGCTGACAACAACAGTTCTGCAGCTCTTCTAATATGAAACAGCCTTCCCACCACAACTGTGTGGTGTGCGGGACATGAGACACCACTTTACGCACTGTTAGGCCGCTGCTGCAAGAAATCCTAGAGGGGAACACAGAATATAGCCCAACCTTTTTCTTTTTTCCTTTCCTGAGGTTTTTGGAGCATTGCACAGCCCCCCCTGAGCTGGAACAGCATCTGTCCCATCGCAGGAGCGTGGGTACCAACCCTCCTTCCCAGACCCCCTCATTCTAGGAGGGAAGATCAGTTTCAGAACCACAGGGTCAAGCAAATCCTTGCAGAAAAGGCTGTCTCCTCCCTCTGTGGTCCACTCATACCCTCAACCTCCCAGCAAAGTGGTTCATGAGCTGGGGCACACCCTGGGAACTATGACAGGGTGCAACTGCTGGGAAAACCTCAGCGTAGAGCAGCCTTAGAGGGCAGTGATGGGTTATTACACCTTTGGGCCACACTCCTAGCCCAGTTTATTTTCTACCCTACTGTTAGATAAAGTAAAGCGAAAACTATTCATCCACTTTTGAATGAGAAGACCCTAAGAAAAGCTTCCCAGTGAAGCTGTGGAGCAGAGGTGTAAGCTACCTCAGCAATCCCAGGGCTGTGCTCCCACTATCTACCTCCTTGGTGCAAGAAGAGACTTCCATTGCCACCAGCTTCCTGGAAGAACTACTCAGCACCTGTCAAATCATCAGAGCTTGTCATTACTTGCATGACAGTGTTTAGGACTTCAATACAACCTATTCCTTGAGCATCCTGACAGACTATATGGAATCCTAACAGAAACTTACAGAGGTGAAAGCCAAGCAGCCTGGATGCCTACATGTGTATTTATTTGTCAGGTTAGCTGAGGATTCAGAAGGAACCACTTTGCCTTTAACCCTTCCCCTTCAAGCTAGTGCCAGCTCTGCTCTCAGTTACATGCCCCTGTCCAGAATGGTCCTGCTGCAATCCCATTATTGACTGGTGTCTGTCATTAGCCACTGCTGATTTGTGGCTCTGTGATGACAAAATAAAACGATCGCTGTAATGCTGGTCATCATACTCAGAGTTTTGGTGAGATGGCCATGCTGGTGATATTGGCTCCCACCACTACACCCGCGTTTCAATAGCAAAGGTGGCAAAGCAGCTCCCCAGACACCGACTGTTGTCACTATGGATTACTATCTGAAATTAATACCAGGTTTGCCCGATAGTCAGATTCATGACATACGCTCACATACACACTCGTGTGTCTGACGATTCCATCAGTCAAACCATTTCTTACCATTTTTCTGGAGATTTGTGATCAAACCAGTCCATGCCTGCTTGCAGCTTTTCTTCCAACTTGCCTCTGAAATGGCTGAAATACCTTGTAAAAATAAGGCACTGCATCCCTGGCTCTGGCCTGCCTGCAGCAAACAACTGGGATGCTCTTTATGAATCCATGGTGCAGAGCCCATCTGCATTTACGGAGGGATTTCGCTTTTTCAATTTCCTTTTTATATCAGGCTGAATGTTTGCCAAACGGGGAGCTTTATTTCCCATGGGGAATTCACACACAAATCGTCCAGGTTTGCTTTGCCCTTATAAGGGACTGGATATCCCTGGGGCTACTGGTGAGCAGCTGCACCACTGCCTTACCCATCCAGGGCAGCCTGGGGGGGAGCACATGCCACCCTCCCTTGCTCCAGAGGGCCATACGGCAGAGAGGCTCTCCTAGATCTTCTTTGCTTCTTCCCTTTTGTGAACTCACACAGAAAATACACCAAAACAAATGCATCTGTAGCCCAGCTCTTCAGAACATTTCCAGAACCTCCTTAACTAAATGGAAAACATTCAGTCCCCTTCTCTTTGGGATGGTGCCACCACACACCTCACTCTCCAGCCAGGTGCTTTCTTTCACTCAGAACAACTCTCTTCACCAGACTGTCCCCCTTGTTTTCCTTTCTCCACACACCAGCACAGCTGCCAGCACCATCCCAGTCCTCTGCATAGGTGCTGCATCCCAGTGCTACCTGAGCACAGCAGGATGCCACAATCCGCAGTGAGAGCAGCTACTTGCTCCATTCTGCTTCCCTTGATTACCTCAACTCCCTTATCTGTAAAGCAGAGATAACATTTCTCTAGCCTGCAGAAGCTGATGATGATGTTATTTATCCTGTGTTCCCATTCAGACTGTGAGCTATAAACACCTAGCACCATTACGTAAACGCCACTATCATAGCTGCTCATGAGAACGTGGGAGGATCTGTGGAAAGGCACAAACAGGGACTTTGTGGGGAGGAGGAGGCGGAGGAACGACGTGTTACTGCTCTGCACGAGGCCGAACAAAACATATATGCCAAAAATTCATCCCGGCGTGCCTTTTTTAGGTCTCTCCCACCAACTTCAACACCACATTATTTCTGTGGGTAAGTTCAATGTTTGCATTAGGGTTTGATTTGAATGAGGGACAAAAACAAGGCAGTGAGGAAGGCAAATGTTTCATCGGTATTTGCAGCTCTTTGGTCCTGAAGTCTGCTCTAGCTTACAACAGAAAAATAGGCAGACTTTCTCCCCTACTCCTTCAGAAATTCCCCTCTATCCCTGCAATGGAACAGGGGCGATTGTCTGGGTCACAGAACAGCATCTGTCCCCAGTCTTGAGGCTTTCAGACCTGTTCAGCCAGAACCGGGTCAATAGATGCATCAAGTCATGCCAAACTGACTCCAAAAGGTTTCTGCAGAGATCCAGAAAGACAGGGGTTGCTCTCTTGGCTCAAACCAACAGGGTATGTAGCCCAGGATCGTGTTTCCACTGGGGGACAATACCACATGCTTCAGAGGTTAGATGCCATTCAAACCCCAGCGACTTTGTTGTACAACACATTTGAATGGTGCCGAATTATATTGCAACACGCTGGGAAGAAAATTGAAGATATGGAAATTGCATTTTGCGGCTGCAATGCAATTCAGACCAAAGATACTACAAATTAGAGCTCAGTGAGAAATGGTTTGAAGGTATGGAGAAGCAGAGTGGTGAATCCTGTGCGGTAGTGTAGCCATCTAGTGATGATTTTGAGAAGTCTCTCCTTTTCCTTGGGAAAAGGCAACACAGAACATTGAAGGACAAGGAAGATGCTGCTGTTAGAAATGAAGAAGCAACGGGGAAGATCTGCAAGTAACAAGAAGCTGTGTGGGGGGGAAATCTTTGTACAAAGCTGGAAAACAAGAATTACAAGAGCTTGGTGATGCCAAGAGATCAAAAGGTTTGTATGCAGCATGCCTTCCACCTGTGAAAAGATTTGCAGAACACAAAGAATCAAAAAAGCATCACCCAGAGAAGGGAGAGCTTACATGCCAGAACACATTTAGAAGTGCTATTAAATTGAAAGTGAGCACCTCAAGAGTGAGTGAGACTCACTCAGCAGGACCAAGATTCTCTGCCTGGCTGCTCACATGATAGCTGTTCACTCTCTGCTGAAAAACTCCTCTAACAACCAGAAAAAAATAATATTTTCCTGGATCATGGATGGAAGCTTGAGATGTTTCAGAAGGTAAAAATAAGAGATTCACCAATGCAAAGCCACCCCCCAGGGTGTTGTGACAAAGGACTATGTGTATGACTGATGCAGCAGGGATCATCATCTTCTTGATGCACTCTTGTCAAGGCAAAGCATGGTATGTATCAGCAGCATGCTGCTGAAACTAAAGGCACCGGGCCACTTTACACCAAACAGAGAAGCAAAAACCAGCAAGGCCAGTTCTCACAGCTGAGGACACTAAACCACAACTGAGGTGAAATTATCCCCTGCTTTGGCTCTGGCCATGGCCAGTGTCATACCCCACCACAGCCTCCCTCCGAGCCACATGGCTGAAGATCAGTTGAAATTCTAAAACAGAGGTCTTAAAAGATCTGTCCTCTCCTCAAAGATTTTTAAGAGTCATTATGACCACTCTGGGTATTCTTGATAAGCAGACATCAAGATATCAAGAGAATGCAGCATGAGCCACAGTAACTAGCATAACACAATTCAAACACAGAGGCTTAATAGTATTTCAGCATCAACCTGTCGCAATCTGCTCCACAGATTAATTACAAGCAGCACAGAAAAGATTCTCTATTTTTACAGTACTGAAGCCCTCCTCCTTAGCCTTATCATTCATACTTTAGGAAACACAGGAAGTGAGGTGCTACCCTGTCTAGTGCCCTGGCTATCCTTCACAATATTCTGCTTTTAATAAATAGCCTTTATTCATCTTCTTCCTAATGTACATAAAGACCCTATCTCATTTGTGCTCCTTAAGCCCCCGTAAACGTCATTTTCTTGACCCGCACTTCAGGGTACCACACAGAACAAACTCATCTGTAACATCTATAACCAGTTACAGAGGTGCTAGAGTGGATACACTGGTTCCATAGCAGATCTCTTCCAGTCAAGGTAGCATCATAAGTCATCTAAGTTTAATCTAACTCAGGTCTAGCTACAGTTCTGTTGCTCAGCTTATTCTTAGACTACTGTGGGTCCAGAACATATCTAACAAAATCACCACAGTGACAATAACTGCGCAGATTCCAGAGTCATCATCACCAGAGGATGGCTAAATACAAGGAGGTGTCTGCTCCACAGCCACTTGTATCCTTTCTCAGAACCACAGAGTTACCATGAGGCTGGAAAAGCCCTCTGAGCTCATCTAGCCCAGCCCAGGACCTAACATCACCACAACGGCCACACCAGGGCACTAAGAGCCACAGCCAGGATGTCCTTCAACACCTTCAGGGGTGGGGACTCCATCACTGCCCTGCACAGTCCATTCCAGGGTCTGATCACCCTTTCTGTGAGGAAGGGCTTTCTTACAGATTCAGGCTCTGCCCTCTTACCCTGGAGCTGGCTACCTGGGAGAAGAGCCAGACCCCCCACCTGACTACAACTTCCCTGAAGGGAACTGTGGAGAGGGAGAAGGTTCCCACTGAGTCTCCTCTCCTCCAGGCTAAACACCCCTAGCTCTCTCAGCCTCTCCTCATCAGACTTTCCCTCCAGTCCCTTCCCTAGCTTTGTTGCTCTTATCTGGACTCACTCCAGCCCCTCAATCTCTTTCTTGGAGTAAGGGGCCCAGATTTGCCCCCAGTACTCAATGGGAGACCTCACCATTGCCCAGCAGAGGGGGAGAATTATGTTTCTAGTCCTGCTGGCCAACACTATTGCTGATACAAGCCAAGATGTCACTGGCCTTCTAGGCCACCTGGGTACATTGCTAGCTCCTGTTCAGCCAGTTATCAGCTAGTACTCCCAGGTCTCCATCTCCTCAGCAGGTTTTGACAGGTGCTAAAACTCCTGCCAGTTCATTGTTAGGTTTGAGATTTCCAGCTAGTCTGAAGAAGCTAGCAACATCTGGGCCTGACCTGAGAAAAGAAGAGGAAAGTTGCTGTGAAACACAGAGTCTGGAGAAAAAATGAATAATTGCATGTACAGTCATGCAGGCTAATTCAGAATGAAATAGGTACTGCATTTATCTGCTGCTGAACAATAAAGCAGCAGCTGACAATGTTAAACCTAAGATTAATTTCATCTTCCTCCTCTGCTTAAGAGTTACATTAAATACGTGGAGCAAACCCACCAACTAACAAAAGAAAAGTTATTAACTGCCTAGTACTCAAGTTTTAAACCAGTCCTTTATTTTAAATCTGTAAATGCCTCCTCAGAATTTTCCTGGAAACATTGATGTTCTGAGCCTTCCACAAAGAGTCTCGCTGGTGCTGCACATGGAACAAGAAATAGGGCCACTAATTTTCTCAGTACATATTCAAAAGTGTTCTTCTGCAAGAAGATACCAGCAGGGGCCACTGGGTTATCTACCATGTGTCTTCTTCACACTTGCCGTCTATCAGGAAGCAGCCCCTTATCCTATAAGCATGACTTACATTCTCTGCTTCTGGATGTATGACCTTGAGTCTGACTGCTTCAAAAAGGATTTCACCTTGAAAAGTCCAACCTTATCAAGTAATTCAGTTCAGCCTGTAGAACTAAACTGTCATTATTATATTTCACCTTTCTGTCATCCACAAACTTTATTAGCAGTGATTTTCTACATTCTGAAAAAAAGTGGAGGAAGACTACAAGGAACAGAGCCAAGGAGAGATCCCTGGGGGCCCTTTGTGGAATACTCTGTTTTGGAAGACAATTAATCATTTGCAATTACTATTTGAGATTTATGAGTAAGTTGGTTTGTATCACAGTATTTTTGATCTGTTTAATGTCTGCTACTTTTGCTTTACCTCCTGCTATCCATGTTTGACACCTTAAAGAGCCATAGAGTGTACTGAGTTAGGAAGGTGACCTCCAAACATGATCTAGTCCAACCTCCCTACAACAAACAGGAACACCACTCACCAAACCAGATTGCCTGGAGCCCCATCCAGCCTGACCTTGAATTGTTCCAGGGATGGAGCCTCCTACATCTCCCTAAGCAGCCTGTTCCAGGGATCCCTCACCCTCAGATTCAACAACTTTTTCCTGGTGTCTGAGCTAAGTCTGCCCTTTTCCAGCTTCAACCTATGAACCCCTCAACCTATCATTCCCTGCCCTTGTGAACACTCTTCCCCAGCCTTTTGACAGCCCCTTTCAGGGACTGGATGGCTGCTATAAGGTCACAGACTCACAGAATCACCTGGGTTGGAAGGGACCTCCAAAGGGCATCTAGTCCAATCTCCCTGCAGTGAACATGGACATCTCAACTAGATCAGGTTGCCCAGAGCCTTTCCCAGCATCACCTTGAAAAGCACCAGGGATGGGGCCTCAACAACCTCCCTGGGCAACCTGGTCCAGTGTTCAACCCACCTCCTGCTCAAGAGCTTTGTCCTAACAGCCCATTTCAATCTGCCCTTCTCTCATGTGAAATCATCTCTGCTCATCCTATCACTCCAGGTCGTTGTAAACAGTCCCTCTGCAGCCTTCTTGTAGCCTCCTGCAGGGACTGGAAAGTTACTCTCAGGTCTCCCCAGCAACTTCTCTTCTCCAGGCTGAACAAGCCAATCTCCCTCAGCCTGTCCCCATAGCAGAGGTGCTCCAACACTCTGAACTTACCATCCCCAACCAACTTTGTATTCCCATCAAAAAGCTGTCCAAATTCTACAAGACCCCTTTTCCACAAAAGAATATTGAAAGGCATCAGTCGTCTTCCTGTTTCTCTTCTCTTTTAATTATGTCTTGTTTTAGACCCGAGTTGTCAGTAGGCAAATCAGCCCTTTATTACCTATGTTTTCAAAGTATGCTTTAAAAAACTAGGCTTAATCTTTTACAGTCCCAGTGCCTCTCAATTTCACATATGTGCACACCCTTCTCTTGTATGTCCTCAGCCTGCTCACAGGCCTTCTCAGTTACAATTTTTCTGTACTCCTGGCTGTGAGTTCTTGGGTCAGGGATATTTTAAGATGTTGAACGATAGCAACGGGTCTCTGGTATTTTCATTACCTGCTTTCAAAAGAGCATTTTAGTATCACTGTAGCTTCCAAATCTATGAAAAAGCACCTCCCCTTATCTATAAGGAATATTCATTTAACTGCTAATTTTTCCTCGGCAGCAGTACCAAATGCCCTGAGTAATGATCCTGGGTTGTCTTACGGGATGGCTTTCATTTCAGGATTTGAATTCTTATTGTACTCATCCCCCTTGGTATATATAGGTAGAAATGTTAATTACCCTACACCAGAGTTGATTGTGGTGGCTCTATATAATCCAGACAATTCCAAAACTGAAGCAAGAATGGAAGTGTTTGTTTTCATCCCCTGTGGTCTTTTCTGCATTGCACTCAGAATCCTTCATATTCTAGTTATTTTCATCTCAAAGCACTGTATGCACACAAGATATTTTGCTAGCATCTCCACAGGAATGATGTTATCCTAGCAGGAAAGTCTAGGGTACCATTGCTATTTTATGGTGAGGAGCAGATTTATTTACTTGATTTGATTCACTGATGGGAAATATTTGTATTTGAGAATATCTTCTAACCATTAATTCTATTAAAATAACCATCAAGAACATCTAACACATGATCCTCTAAGTAGCTGGAAGTAAACAGTCACTGAATCATGTCACTACCTCTAGCTAACCTAACATCTGGATTTGGATGTCATGCCATCCCCAGATCTCTCCCTTCTGAAGCTGTGGCAGGGGAGGGTTAGGTTGGATGTTAGGAAGCCCTTCCTCGCAAAGGGTGATCAGACCCTGGAATGGACTGCCCAAGGCAGTGGCCAAGTGCCCATCCTTGGAGATGTTGAAGGACAGACTGGCTGTAGCCCTTAGTGCCCGGTTTGGCTGATGTGGTGATGCTAGTTCCTGGGCTGGGCTGGATGAGCTCAGAGGGCATTCTGTAACTGTGATTCTTTTCCCCCTGAAATACCAACTTTACTCCTTGGATCTGCCCTGGATCCAGCAGCTATCCCAAGCTGTCAGAAACAGAACTGACTTCAGCTCTAGGTCCTACATGAACCATTTGTGACAGGGTATCTGGAACAATCTCACTAGCAGGGCTAGAGATACGATCTTCCTCAGCAGCAAGCTCCCTGCCTGCTGTTGCCATCCTTCTGCCTTTCACACTGGTATCTCTTTGCACCATGAGTTTGCTACCCACAAGAGCAGCCAAGGCACGCCAATCTCCAGCAGGGCCTCAACCTATGTACTCCATGGTAGCAGAGGATACTATTGAACACAGGCAGGTACAACCCCAAGTTATAAGAGCTATCAACACCCTGGAGTGGAGAAACAAAACCATGAGAAGCAGCAGGAGCATAATGCAAACTGAAGCCATCAAAACCACAATGAACCAGTACAGCAGAAGCAGGAGGCAGATCTGAGAGCAGCACAGCATAACTGACAGTGTTCTGCTCGGATTAGCACTTTGGCTATGTGCCAAACTTCACAATTTAGATCACGTAGGACACACATTATTGTCAACAATAAACCCAGAAAAGATGGTTACATGTTGAAGGCTGGCAAAAGCTGACGATAAACAGCTGCTTCCAGTGAGGATCACTTCTCTTCCACTGCTTTCTGTGCCCTCTAAGGGATATTTTGCAGGCTGGGAAACTGAGGTTTCAGTATGTGAATATCCCGACCAGCTAGCAAACCCCATTGTCTTAAAAGGTGACTTCTAGAAATTCAGATAACAAACTCCTGGTCACCACTTTTCCCACCTGAGCCACATTCCCCTAGTAAAAAAAATTCCATATCCTGGTCAGCAAACCCATTTGTCAGTGGTGATTCAAGCTAATCATTGTCATAGGCACAACTCTCCCTTTCCATCTCCAGCTTCTGGGAAGAAATATTAATTTCCTCTCTCTTCCCTTGACTGCAGCAAGCCCTTTTCTCAGCTTGTCACCTTTAATGTCTCTATCATGGCAGAGTGTGAAAACCCCAAAGGTGCTGAGCAGAAATCATTGCTGCTGTACTCCCATTGCAATGACAGTTCAAAACCCAATCAGATCTGTTACACTGATCATAGAATCATAGAGTGTTCCAGGCTGGAAGGGACCTCCAGAGTTCATCTAGTCCAGCCTTCCTACACAAGCAGGGACATCTCTACCTAGGGCAGGTTGTTCAGAGCCTCATCAAGCCTGACTTTAAATGACACCAGGGAGGGGGCCCCACCACCTCCCTAAGCAGCCCATTCCAGCCATGAACCACCCTCACATTGAAGAACTTTTTCCTAATCTCCATCCTAAATCTCTCCTTTCCCAGCTTGAACCCAGTGCTCCTTGTCCTGTCCATACAAACCGTTTGCAATAGATTACATCAACCACTGATCTTATCAATTAGTGGTATTCCTTGGCTTCAGCTAAGGCTTTCATCAGGAAATGATCCTGAATGGAAAATTGAGAGGCAGACAGACAGCTTCCTGGCAATTGCAGGGGTCTGCTTTCCAAATTCTGCTCCAAGCATCTCACCTGTCCAGTGGGAGACTAAACCCAACAGGTTGTTAACAGCACCTCTGCTTTCTATATAATACAGACACTTTCCCTACTGCCACCCCGAAAAAAGTGAGAAAGAAAAATCAATATGATAATTTATCTACACTGCCAGAAAACTCACTACAAATGCACACTACAAATAACCAAGTGAAGACAGAGAGAAAGAACTCAACAGCGTCAGAGAACCCGCTGCAATTTAATGGCTTCTACGCTCCCTCTGCAGCACAAACCAACACGACAGCACTTCAGCCTGGCCATGTCTCCTCAGGAAGAGTGCTTCCTTTTCAAAAAAAAACCAAAACCCAAACTTTACCCTCTCTCCTACTGCGTGCATTCATTTCTTTCTTCAATCTGCCTTTTCTTTTTAGAAGTCTCTGAGCCTATGCATTATCTGTTCGTCTAACCCATCCATCACCAGTTTCTGAGCCATCTCTTCAGCCTCTGCAGCTGGGGATTTTAGCTGGGCTTTTATCACTTTTATGTGTGCTGCTGCCACCCACTGTCACAAGGTCACCCCTAGAAATGATACTATGCCTCAGTGGGTACTTTGTCACCTAATAAAATCTACAACACACTCTGTATCAATCACACCATCAAGGGACCCAACACCGAACAGTCAAAGAGGGGTAAATGCTTCCCTCTGGATCAATCTTTGACAACACTTCAAGGGTAACCACTCTGCCAAGGAGAGAGTCCAGCACTGGGCTACTGGGAGCCTTTCAGGTAATTTTGGAAGCAGTCTCTCTTGCTATCACACATTCAAGGAATCTGAAGCAGAGGCTATAAAGGTGACAGACACAGCTATCTGAGATCTCACCACTACAGCCAGAGCCTGTTTGGCTCACCAGTCCTTTGCACACAGGGCAGCATTTAGAAGAACACCTGCCCAGCAAGAATGCTCACCCCACGGAAATGCTGGGCATTCGAGCTCCCACTGTTCAACTCTGGAGTCAGCTCCTGCTTTTCATAAGCAAACAAGCAGCAGTTATGGGCAGACTTGCTTGAGCCATGCTGCTGGTTCCTGAAACAGCTTGAGCACAGAAAAGGCACGTGGTGGATGTACAGGCAGGTTTTCTGGAATTCCTTCTCTCCTAAATGAATACCTGATTCTTCTCTTCTTTCTTCCTTTAGCCATAATGCTGCTTTAAAACCCTTCACTGCAGAAAAGAAGGAACACCAGGAAGCTGCCCAATTTATACAAATCACAGTGATTTAAAGTGTTTTGCAGTGGCAGAACTAACATAAAAGTAAATTTTAAAAAGTCCAGTTGTGTGGAGCAGTTTTGATTCGAATTCAAGTCAATGGCCACACAGGAAGGAGAAAAAAAGGATCATCTCACATCAGCATCAGGACTGGGCAAGCCTGATAGTGTACAGGAGACAAGAAGGTAGAAGCCCAGCCCAGGCATCCCACAGAGTGAGCTCACACCAGGGCAACCATCTGTACTGAGCACATACTAGACTCCAGACAGCTCCCCAGCATCAGCTCTATGGGCTGCATCAGAAGCAGCATAGCCAGCTGATCAAGAGAGGATATTCTATCCCTCTACTCTGCCCTTGTGTCCAGCTCCACAGCCCTCACAACAGAAACGGCAGGGACCTGATGGAGCAGGTCTAGAGGAGGCCATGCAGATAAGGGGACTGAAGCCTTCTGCAGTGAGAACAGGCTGAGGAAGCTAGGGTTGTTCGTCCTGGAGAAGACTTCAAAGAGACCTGAGAGTGACATTCCAGTCCCTGAAATGGCCCTCTCAGAAGGCTTGGGAAGACTGCTTACAAGGGCAGGGTGAAAGGTTATGGTTTGAAGCTGGGAAAGGGCAGACTGAGGCTGGACAGAAAGAAAAAGTTGTTGAATCTGAGGGTGGGGGATTCCTGCAACAGGCTGCCCAGATAGGTGGAGGTCCCATCCCTAGAGCCATTCAAGGCCAGACTAGATGTGCTCTGGGCAATCCGGTCTGGTGAATGATGTCCCTGATTGTTGTAGGGGGGTTGGACTAGATGGCCTTCATAGGTCCCTTACAACCCTATGATTCTATGACACATATCCCAGGCTGTGGGTGGTGGGGACTTGTCTGAGTATACCCAGCCTTGTACAGCACCTGTCCCAATCCTTCCATCTATGCATCCACATCTCTAAGTCAAGAACAGCTAGGAGCCCACAACACTCCTCTCTCTCTGTCTGGCTGACACCTTGTCTCCCCCATTACTTCACCACTCAGGGAAAGCAATGAACTCCGCCTCCCAGAGCCAGAAGAGTTCATTTGCCCCTTCCCAGCAAGTGTGGCTACTGCCAGAAGCACAAGGTGTTTCTTGGAAGCATTGCCAGCCAGCTCCATGCTGCTTTAGATGAAACACTTCCATTAACACCATGGGTGGGCTCAGCTACTGAGTTAGATCAAAACACAACTCAAATTTGGTAGCAGCTTGTTATAAAGAAAGGCCTACAGGGATGTGCCTTTCACCTAACTGGACACAAATCCTTTCCTCTCTATTTAAACGGAGAGGAAAGGTCTTTACTAGCTGGGGAGCCAAGTCCACGCTTGTTACAGCATTACTGCTCTACAGTCAGACCCTGAACCTCACTAGCTTCATCGACCTTAGTATTCAACAAAGGTCTTTAAAGAGTACAGATCCTTCCCTTGGCATAATCCAAGCAGGAGGTACCCCAAGGCAGTAGCCTGATGAAGGTTGAAGTATCACTGCCTTAAGTTCAGTCTGAATCCAGATTTTGTCTTTACAGATTCTTGGGATGGCAAAACACAACTCTGCGAGAGTACATCTCTTAGATTCTGTCTCTACTGCTTGGCCCCAGCAAGAGTTTGCCATAGTGCTTAGCCAACCTAACTCCAGTGCTGCTGGCTCACAGAAGAATGATCAGCTCTTCCTCGCAGTTGGCAAGAAAGGCCACACAGGAGAGCTGCAGCTGGGAGGGAGGACAATGAGGGCAGGAAGCTAGGCTCATCACATTTTACCCACCCAGCAGTCTCTGCAAGCCAGGGAATGCAAAGCCAGGACTGCTGTAAGGGGAAAAGCTGAGGCCAACCTCACCTTTCTAATCTTCCATCCAACACCAGAAGTTGAGAGCAACTGAGAGGTTGGGCACATGGAGGTGTTAGATACGTTCCTCTTCCTCAGGTTGAGTTAGTCTGGATCAGAACACAAAGGAGGTCCAGGCCCAGGAGGGAAGCTGGGCAAGCAACAGCTGTTTCTCTCTGATGAGGTATAATAACAATGATGCAGATCAGAAAAGGCATTTGAACAGAAAAGAACCTGCTGGTCAGACACAGCAGGGACTGTGCTCCCGAAAACAGCACTTGTGTTTCAAACACAATACACAAATTGCGCCAAGAGAAAGAAAACAAACAAAAATTCAGCTCTTCAGCCCGGCAGTCAGGCAAATACACCAGCATAATGCTTCAAATTCATGCAGGTGTAAATTTACTTCAAAGGGCAGGGTTAGCTGATTTCGACCTCACAATTTTCCCCTCCAAATAATCGAGATTATTCAATGGAGTTTCTGTGAAAGACTTAGGGATGTAAACTCTTCAGCAGAAGAGACACAGCCCAGTCTGCAAAACATTGTACAAATTCACAAGGCTATGAGAAGCTTTAATTCACACAAATCATTTGTCTTTCTCTGCCCCCACATCTCACAAGACACATATGAGAGGAATGGCACAGGTCACCTCCTTGGGATTGTACTGGTGCATATTAAGCACTGACTGATACCTTTGGGTTCTTACAGCAGGCATTAGCCATCACTCTCCTACCTGTCAGCAGCTCTGCTCTGGCACCAGCCCTGGCTCTGCATCCCCAAGCTGCAGCTCTCCTCTCTGCTTTCTCTTCTGTGAACTGAAACAAGAGGGGCTGAGACCTTAAATCGACGTCTGTTTTTCTCCCTGGCACCAGATCTTCTATCAAGCTCTTCAGCACATCAATTAAAATTACCACAAAGATGAGCTTCTCTGGGTTTAAGCCAATACAAAAACACAAAGGGAAAGAGGCTAGGATTGACTGCTATGGAAGACAGGCTGAGAGAGTTGGGACTGTTCAGCCTGGAGAACAGGAGACGCTGGGGAGATCTTACAGCAGTCTTCCAGTACCTGAAGGGGGCTACAGGAAAACTGAGGAGGGGCTGTTTATAACGGCTTGGAGTGGTAAGACAAGGGACAATGGTTTCAAGCTGGAAAAGGGGAAGTTTAGTGTGGACGTCAGAAGGAAGTTCTTCATGATGAGGGTGCTGAGACACTGGAACAGGTTGCTCAGGTAGGCTAGGGACGCCCCCTCCTTGGAATAGTTCAAGGCCAGATTTGATGGGACCTTGAGCAACCTGGTCTAGTGAGGGGGTGTCCTGCTCATAGGGTTGGAACTAGATGATCTTTAGGATCCTTTCCAACCTGAACCACTCTATGAATCTATGAAATATTTTCTAGAATTATGATGTTTTAAATATTCCACTTCTACCTTAAAAAGAGAGTGGGGCCCCTTTGCTCCCTCACATACTGATCCCCAGAAATTGTATAAACGAAAAGACACCAAGTCTGGATTCAGGTCTGCCAGACTAGAA
Organism: Upupa epops; assembly: GCA_013397515.1. Lineage (NCBI taxonomy): Eukaryota > Metazoa > Chordata > Aves > Bucerotiformes > Upupidae > Upupa > Upupa epops. The sequence goes on from VZRI01003390.1 coordinate 56,690, forward strand.
GAAGAAACCTGGACTGGTATTCACAGCTTTTCAGGAGACTAGCTTCACCAGCCCATCTCTGGGAACACACTGGGTTAAATTTTCCTAATATTCTCCTCCTGCTGGAATTGATAAAAGACTGAAACACTCAATGAGCCAGATCAGTTGTCATCTGGTGAGGGCACTCGGCTCAGAGGAGAAACCCTTATGTTCCAGACTTGATTCCAATAAACATTAAATGGCTTTATAGATACTGGAAACCACTAGCAGGAGAGATGGCATTTCTCCATCCCAGGATACTGCCTGCTTCATGATGCATGTTAGGGGAGTCTCCAGGGACATGGGGATGCAAATGGCCTCCCATGAAAGATGAGGCTAAACTGTTTTCTCCAAAGTGCTCCAGGCACCAGAGGAAACAACTTCACATTCAGTTATATGGGCTACAAGACAACTATCACTCCCAACAACCTGTGAGAGGCACCCCATCCAACATTTGCTGCCTTGGCCTTGCTTTTGCCCAGGAATGCTCCAAACAGAAACACAATTCAATGATTTGAGTAGAGTGATCCTTTTCTTCCAGCCTACAATGGGATTTAGTGTAACAGGAACACAGTAAAACACTGTTCTTCTAGACAGATCAAGCTGGTTTTTCCTTTCTCCCCATCCTACACCAATGTAAAAGCCTCACTTTTCACTTAGGAGAGGGAATGTCTCCCACAGAGAAACCATCCTCACCTTACTTAGGCAAACCAGGAAAATGTCTCCAAAAACCCCAGAAATGCCAAATATTTCCAAACTGGAAATTAATTTGCATTCTGCAGAAATAGTCACCACTTCCTGCTTTTCTCTCCAATTTTGCACTGTTTCTCAATGTACAGGATTGCCATAATCAATAATACTCTAATAGAATCATGGCACTAATGCTCTTCACTGTACACACTATGACATGCTCCAACTGCTAGGGCAATGGGGAAAGCTCTTGGCACATACTGATGGCCAGGAGTGAAGCCTGTGGACAAGGCAGATCTACACCCTCTGACAAGGATGCAGCTTTAGGAGGTAGGAAATAATTGCCATGAACTCCTGTGCCAACCCCACACCAAAGCATGGACATACAAGCTGGTGGCTTTCTAAGTCCCATGCAAGCAGCTCTCCACACTGGAAGTGAAAACTCACACCATTCACATGAAAGAGGAAGGCTGGTTTAAAGAAAGGCTCGTATGATGGGACAAACCTTACATTATTTCACCAACATAAATAAATCCCAAGGCCTTGATTCTGACCCTTTCACCAAGCTTTACTGTACAATTATACTTTCTCCCAAAAGCTAGGGCCTTGTGATAATGCATTTCTCAATGTGGCCTCAGGGGTTTTCAAGCGCCCTAACCCTTGGCTTCCAGCAGAGGCCTGCTTGAGATCTTCTGAGACCCATCTTCAGTCAGCAAGAGCAACCTCATTCTATTTTAAAACAAATAATCTACTACTGTTTTGACGTGTGGCAGGAGAATCCCCAGTTGGACAAGATTCTCAGTTAAAGCACAGGAATAGGTGAATAGGTGCTCAGGCAGCCTCCCCACCCCAAATAAGAGGCAGAATATTTGTGCAACTGAAACCCAGTGCCACCCACCCCTGGATTTCAAGGCAGATGCTGTTTCAGTACAAATTGCACTGAATTGATTTTGTGTCAGGATCAGAGGCATTCAGCAGCAGGGTGGGTTGTTCTACTTTGCTTCCCTCCCCCCCTCCCCCCAAGAATAGGCAGTCTCGAAAATGAAGTACAAATAGCAATGACACTGACAATGTACACCAGGAGCAGCAACACAGCCATCTTCTGTGCCCAGTGATGAGACACAGACCGAGGATGCAGCTGGATCTGCCCCCAATTTATATTATTTTCAATGTCTCTCTTGACCGCTGCTTTGGTGATACTGGTGATAATACATCACCAAACTCATGAGTTGGTGCCCAACAAAATTGTGACAGTCTGGGAAAGAGAGTACTGAGTAGCTGACAGATCTGGCAAAGATATCTCTATGCAGGGGAAAATACATAACAAAAAACACAGAGTTAGAGTTGGAAAGGACATTAAAGACTGAGTTCCAACACGCCTGTCATGGGCAGGGACACCTCCCAGTAGATCAGGTTTCCCAGAGCTTCATCTAACCTGGCCTTGAACAGTTCGAGGAGTGGAGCAGCCACAACTTCCCCAGGCAACTTGTTCCAGTGTCTTACTATCCTCACACTAAACAGCTTCTTCCTCATCTCTAACCTAAATCCCTCCTCTTTCAGTTTAAAACCATTACCCCTTGTCCTCTCACCCCATGCCCTTGTAAACAGACCCTCTGCAGCCCTCTCACAGCTCCCTTCTGGGGGCTACTGGAAGGTTTCTCTCAGGTCCTCTTGCAGCCTTCTCTTCTCCAGGCTGAACAACCACAACTCCCTCAGCCTGTCCTTGTAACAGAGGGGCTCCAGCCCCCTGATCATTTTCATGACCTCCTCTGGACCTGTTCCATCAGGTCCCTGTCCTTCATGTGCCAAAGCTTTCAGAGCTGGATACAGGACTCCAGGTGAGGTCTCACCAGGAGAGTAGAGGGGCAGAATCCCCTCTCTTTATCTGCTGGCCACACTTCTGATGCATCCCAAGAAGTGACTGGCCTTCTGGGCTGCAACTGCATATTGTCCACTCATGGCCAGCTTCTCATCCACTAGTACCCCCAGGTCTTTTTCCACAGGGCTGCTCTCAAGTGTGTCCTCCGCCAGTGTGCATTCATATATCCAGTTGCCTCAATCAATGACTAAATTAAAAAAACCAAACACTAATATTTTGAAATAAAAAAACTAAAAAGGAAGGGAGGACATGTCCAGGAAAACCTCCTCATTTCAGGCAGCCAGCAAACACAGCAAAAGGAAAACCAACAATGCAGAGGGAGAGGGGATATGTAAAGTGTTTCAAAATATTCAACAAGAAGAAAATAACCCTAATTTTACAAGGTGAGACAGGCAAAGGTTTTGCCTACAAACTTTTATGCCCCATTTGCATTTTCGTTATCTATGAACTTTCTCTAATAAACACTCCTCCTGTGAGGGAGATGGACGCAGTCCCACATCTGTTTACCTTTGTTTACTGCTGGGAACACAGCCATGGATTAGTTCTGCTTCCATAAGATTATTGCTTTATAACACATAAAAAAGGGTTGTTGCTAAGAATCTCGGGAAACAAACAACAGAAAGCTGTCATAGCAAGTTATGGGCAAGGCAGAGATGAGGAAGCTGAAATCCATCTTCTGGTTCCCAGGATGTCACTGCTGAGTTTGGTCAGCCAAGGTGGTACCAGGGCTGGCCCAGCTGCTTTGAGCAAGCATCCAGGTCCCACCACTGAGAAAATGTTGTGCCCCGGTTTCAGCAGAAATGATACATCGACTTTACCCCCGCTGTTCACATCAGTTCCAAGCTACTTCAAGTTGCTCCCTGGTCTTGCAACTGGAATATCCTTATCTGTTTATTGTTTGACCCTTCTGACCAGAGGCACTTGTTTAATCTGCTTTTGTTGTTGGTTCAGGCCTTCCAGGGGAACCAGGAATCCTGTCTGCAGCCTCTCTTCTGCCCTACATGGGGTGTGGAGTTACCTCTTACCTCTCAACACACTTCATTCCCCCTACGATATCTGCACATATCACTGGACTCAGTGGGGTCATGCTGCTTGGTGCAACGTTCCAGAGATACAGAAGCAGGTAAAGCTCTGCCTTGGTGTATCCAAACAAAGGTCCAGTGCAGCAAGTCCCCTTCAAAGCTGGCATAGGCAGGGATAGGCCTTAAACACAAGTCTCTCCTCCAAATTATCAGTCACATGCCATTCTTGCCTATTCTATCACCCTATTCTATGTGCAGTGATTTCTGTTCCTGGCGAGAGTGCAGTGGCACACCCAGAAGTGATCCCAAACTGGAGCTGAGAAAGTCACTGGGATTCCTTTAGCTTTAAGAAAGGTACTTGATCTTTCTTAAGATGTCTGGGAAGTGAGACAGCCTTTCCAGTGATGGCTTCTTTTAAATAATCAGTAGAGAGAAGAAAGACGTTTCAAGCACTCCCAGTTTCCCTATCATCTGCTGCACTTGCACTGTCAGGACAGGCAGTAGATCAAAACCTGCTAGAGGGTTTCTGACATGCTGACAGGACTCTTCATTAAAGGTCCTGATTACATAGAGGCAGAAGAACTGATCCACATCCTGTAGTTGAGGTTGACTGATTCTTTCCTGCTTCACCACCTCCTAGCCCTCCCCACAATACACTCAGCCAAGTTTTACCTGAGGCTGAACTGCTGCACCAGGAAAAGGCAGGTACTGCCAGACCAGAGCAATTCAGACATCAATGCTTGCTTCAGCTGCAATGGCTGTTTTCCTGACAACGGGGAGCTCAGGGCCAACTTGTTTTGCTTTACCTTTGTAAGATAAAAGGCTGATTTTGTATAGATCACAGTAAAAAGCAGTTTTTCTATAACAAATAGGATATTTACAATTCTAATGTAATAATGCACTAGAGAGGACAGAGACTTTGAGAAGTGGAAACACAGGAGGAGGTGTAGAGGAGCACAAGGGGCACAGGCTGGCCCCTCTGCTATAAATGACTCACTAATGGCCAGTTAAAGGAGTGCAAACCTGGAGCTGGCTCTACAGATCAGGAGAACAGGCACAGTACCTCACATTCATAAAAAGCAGTATAAAGAGTCAATTTCACTGTAAAGCAAAGCTAAAGACAACAAGCAAACAACAGTGTCTAAAGGGTCTTGGAGCTAAAACAGAAAAAACAAACCTGAGGGGAGAGAAAGAAAAGATGGAAAGTAGTGAGTAGGAAGCAGCCATGAGCACTCAGTGAAGAGCTCCAAATGCCAGCCAAATCACACCCCCTCCACCATGGCCACACTTGAGCTACCAACCTTGTGCCCAGAGGAGATTTAAACAGAAGACCAAAAAAGGTCATATATATTTCACATAGAATTATTGAGGCTGGAAAAGCCCTCTGAGCTCATCCAGCCCAGCCTAGGACCCAACATCACCACATCAGCCAGACTAGGGCACTAAGGGCCACAGCCAGGCTGTCCTTCTACACCTCCAGGGATGGGGACTAGACCACTGCCTTGGGCAGTCCATTCCAGGGTCTAATTCCCCTTTTTGTGAGGAAGGGCTTTCTAATATCCAATCTAACCCTCATCTGGCAGCTTAAGGCCCTCCCCTCTCATCCTGGTGCTGGTTGCCAGGAGAAGAGCCAGACCCTCACCTGACTACAAACTCCCTGAAGAGAGTTGCAGAGAGGGAGAAGGTCCCCCCTGAGTCTCCTCTTCCTCAGGCTAAATATCCCCAGCTCCTTTAGCCTCTTCTCATCAGCCTTTCCCTCCATTCCCTTCCCCAGCTTTGTTGCTCCTCTGGACCTACTCCAGCAGCTCAAACACTTTCTTGAAGTGAGGGGCCAGAACTGCCTCCAGTACTCAAGGGGAGACCTCATCTGTACCATCAAAGCCCCAAAGCTGGGAAGAAGCACTCACTGATAAAGTCTCAAATTTTATTCCAAGCTAAAGATAAGACAAGAGGGATAAACATTAGGAGTAAGTCCAGAGTCTACAGGGATTTATCTAAGGATTTGGGATTGGGCAGGGAGTCATCACTGGCTTTTTTGTTGTTGGTGGTGGTGGTGTAGAAAAAGCAGACATTTTATCCTTTTTCTTTATAAATTAGATGATAAGGATCTCACAATCTCATCTAGGTCATTGTTTTGCCAATGACATGGCCTAATATAAGCAGAAACCACAGGTAGACTTTATTATCTGTTTCTAAGGAATCAAAAAATGAAATAGTATGGCCAGCAATGGAGGAAGCAAACAAAAGAACAGACTTACTCAACACAGCTACAGCAGAAAGCAAACTAACCCAAAAACTCAACAACAGGGAAATCAACTACAGTCTGCAACCCACTACAGCCATTGTATGGCCACCAAGGGAAATACCTAAGAAAATGAGAAAACTATTGCTGAAGTCTTCACCTTGGTCCAACTCATCCTGTCCTGCTACCACTGAGCTCCAGCTATCAGATGTTGAAGGTTCCCCCAACAACACAGAAATTCTACAAAACACAAATCCAACAAACCCTCACCTTCTTCTTGGCCAACGGGTTGCTTTTACACTGAGAGGGGCACCAGGGGTGAGCACTCAGGGCCCAGCGGCAACCACTCAGAGCTGTTAAGGCCTCTGTAGAGTTTATCATGAGCTCAGCCTTCCCCCCTGGATGGCCCTCTTCAAACAGAGGGGGGCCATCCCTCATGTCAAGGTCTGGTATGGCCTTTGTCCCCACCACTCGGCGCCTATCAAGTTGCAGCCAGCAATGGAGCTAAAGGTTCTTCTTGGTGGCAAACACGAGTCTTGCCCTTTACTGCAGTAGAAGGCACCTGGCCAGCCTTGGTCCTTCCACCTGGTTGTGAGATTCATCTGTGTGTCAGCTTGAACACTTCAGACATTTACTATACTACAGTCTTAGCTGGGCTGAACACTAAATGTCTGCATGAATTAGAAGAGGAGAATGGACAAAAAATCCTCATTACTAAATACAATTAATTACATCCTTGATCTATGCAATACATTATGGAAGACACAGAAAACACAGATGGCCTTACAACAAAATGGTTGGAGAGTATTTGGGAGAAATATCAAACATGTATTTGCTTGACCTTCACTGTCACCTAGCCATCCCCCTGGCAGCCACTGCCAGAGGTCATTACAGGGGATGCACCTTCAGCCTAATCCAGGACATCCCATGCCTTGTGCAGACTGGAAAGAGCCATTACCTTGTCTTGTCGTGATGAGGTGCCAGAAATAATGCCATGGCAAATCCATGGTAAATTAGATTTACAAATGTCCTGTCCAAGGACCCAAGTTATCTTTCCTCTCTCAAAAGAGCACACAAAATGGATTTCAGGCGAGGAGAATCTCCAGAAACATACAACTTCAGGATGCTCCAAAATCTAAATAAGAGTGAGACAAGCATCACTCTTAGAGCAATCCCAATGCAGTTTGTCTGCTCAAAGGTATATACTGCCAACCCCATGTCTTTTCACACCAGTTGCTGCTGCTCCTTCATGCAGTTAGTCACTTGCCTGCTCTCCAAATACTATTTATTACTGATTCGTTCCCAAGGTGATTCAATTAAGAAGTCAGGGAAGCAGCCACATCACTCACAAGGCACTAAAGAATTTCCTTTACAGTGTAGTTTGCCACATGTTCCTCTCTCCTGTACGTAAAGGGAATAATAGGATGCAGTAAAACCACACTAGGCAATAAACATCTGTTACAATTATTTAAATGCCTCAGCTTCGTTGTTTAATTGCCTGCAAAGAAAGCCATTTAATGCCCTTATATATATTTTTCCCTGCCAGAGACACTATCCTTTAAACATAAGATAAAACATTTTAAATGCAAACATTTCTTACAAGCCTGTGTTGTAACTACCATGCTGTAAAATATCTCCTGGCTTCAGGTTGCTTGTGTTCAGCATTGCTCCCTCCTGCACACAACTTCACAGCTTCAAGAGGTACAGAAGTGGGGTGGTGGGGAGTGGTCAGCATTGATTTCTCATCACCCATTTGCTCTGCAAGAGAAAGAGAGAGAAATCATGTATAAGCATAACAAACCACAGCTGGGCAAACACAGTGCGTATGGGGAAAGTGACACAAACTAAACCCATCCCCCAATTCAAGTGGGACCTTGATCTAGAAAGGGCATTGTACTAGATGATCTTCAGAGATCCCATTCCAACCCTTGCTGTTCTGTGAGTAAATGGGAGAATCCTGTAGAATTTGAGGCAAAGAAAAAACAAAAAGAAGAAAAAAATCAATGCTATTGCTCAGTGCTGACTTCATCACTTTCACACTCCGCAAACACTCCCTGGGTATCACAGAGGCTTCAAAAGCTGTGCAGACAGCAGGGCTGACAATCAAAGCACCGGCTATCAAAGTGCTGGTTGTCATTTACACTGCAGCCTGCTCTAGGAGCTGTGAAGGGCCAAGGGAAGGGGAGAGGAACCTCAATGTCACACCACTGGTGTTGGATAAATCAGTGGCAACCCCAGGACATTGCTCCAGAGAGCACAGAGGTGACAAGAGAAATGGGGCTGAGAGGAGATGAGTGTCAGGAGGAGAGGGTCATGATCTCATTTAGCAAGCTGCATCTGCTTTAAAGTAAGACATGTGCTTTTAATGTGATGTTAAGCCTATGTTATAGAAGTTATTACCACACCATTGTATACACAACTACATCTGCAAAGCCACCTATTAAAGCAGAAGCTCACTGACTAAGAAATGTCAGAGCTAAAACCACCCACACAGCCTCCTTACTTCAGCTTCAAGCTAAAATACAGCGGTTAATTACATGGTTGTGGACTATATTCTTATACAAAGCCCCTGCTTTCCTCAGTGAGAGGTTATGTATTTCTAATAATTTTTACCATGCTACTATAACTGCATCTTTTATCATTACTTACCTCACATCAGCCGAATCTTGCCTCAAACAGATCTAGGATTTTCATCCAAGCTGTTCCCACTGCAGCATCTTACGCTCCATCAAAACTGAGCTCAGCATCTAGACAAAGTTCCCACCACCTGCCTCTGCAATAAGCACCTCTAAAAAAAGCCATAGAATTATTTACATTGCTAAAGACCTGTAAGATCCTCAAGTCCAACCATCAACTCAACTCTACTCAGCCACATTCCTGGGCTCCAGATCTCCATGACTTTGAAACACGTCCAGGGCTGACGATTCAACCTGCTCCCTGGGCAGCCTTTTCCAAGGCCTGAGAAGGGCACTGAGGCTGGTGAGAGGTCTGGAAAACAGGGTCTGTGATGAGTGGCTGAGGGAGCTGGGGTTATTTAGTTTAGAGGAGGCTGAGAGTAGACCTTATTGCTCTATATAGCTACCTAAAAGGAGGCTTGTAGCGAGGCTGGTGCTGATCTCTTCTCCCAAATTACTAATGGTAGCATGAGAGGAAGTGGCCACAAGTTGCAACAGGAGAGGTTTAGACTGGATCTTAGAAAGTTCTTCATTGAGAGAGGAGTTGGGCACTGGAACAGGCTGCCTAGGGAGGGGGTGGAGTCACCATGCCTGGAGGTGTTTAAAAAACAAGTAGCTAGAGCACTTGAGGCCATGGTCTAGGGGTTGCAACAATGTTGGGATGGCCACACTATTGCTGATGCAAGCCAGGATACCACTGACGCTCTTGGCCACCTGAGCACCCTGCAGTGTCATGTTCAGCCGATGTCCAATCAATACTCCTAGGTCTGTTTCTGCAGAGCAGCTTTCAGACACTCTCCCCTCAGATCTGTAACCTTGAAGGGGGTTGTGATCCAAGTGTAGGACCCAGCACTTGATTTTGTTAAACCTAATATAATTAGCCTTAACCTGTTGGTCCACCCTGTCCAGGCCCCTCTGTAGTCCCATCTGTCTTGCATTGAACATACAGAAAACAAGCAGCCTGGTCTTTGCACTCACCTTTAAGTGATAGAAGCTAATTTTGCAGCTGAGGAAGACACAGAACCTAGTCTTCTCCAAAGGCATCCAGCTTCCCTTCTGAGACCATCTGATGACTTTCTGCATAATCCTGTCTCATTCATTATGCATTTCCAGGCTTCTCCAGCAAGCGAAGGCAGAGTCCTCCAAACGCCTTCACTACACTGTCCTGCTCCATTTCATTAGTTTCTTCTGCTGTTCTCTTGGGCACCTACTGAGTCAGTCATATTTGGAAAAAACAACAGACTATGATATTTTAATTACAGGCTTCATTACTGTTCACACAAAGCTACCAAGTCGCAGTCACACTGTACTGCTTTGTCCTAACTCCTGGGAGTATTTGAGCACAAAACATTCATCCCATCCTCATTTGTGAACAGCTAGGAGAAGATCCCTGCATTTAAAAACAAAACCACAGAAAAGCAGGATTCTGGCTCTGCAGAAGCATATGGGCACTTGCATGACCCTCCAGCCAGTCTGAACCAGCTTGGCACAAAAAACTTTGAACTTCTGCCATCTGGCACTGGTTACATTACACAGTACACCCAGGAGATCACCCATACATGGGCGCTGGCAGTGGATTTCTGATATATTTGCTGTCAAGCACTGGAGTTCAGGCAACAGATAGCCCTGGTCTCAGAAAATAAGGCACGTGTTTATGTACATCTGCTACTCAGCTTGGAGAAGAGAAGGCTGAGGGGAAACCTCACTGCTTTCTACAACTATCTGAAGGGAGGCTGCAGTGAGGCAGGGCTTGGCCTCTTCTCCCTGGGAACTAGTGATAGGACAAGAGGAAATGGGGTCAGGTTGTGCCAGAGGAGGGCCAGGGTGGATCTTAGGAAAAACTTCTTTCCAGAAAGAGTGGGGAGGCCTTGGAACAGGCTGCCCAGGGAGGGGGTGGAGGCACCTTTCCAGGAGGGGTTCAACAAATGGCAGACAGGGTGTTTCAAGAGATGGGTTAGTGGTTGGGGGTTGCAGGGTGGACAGTTGGACTTTATGATCTTGAAGGTCTTTTCCCACCTTGATGATTCTATGATTCTTTGAAATGTGTGTGAAGATACGCAATGCTAATGTTCAAGTGCACTAAGCTCTGCAGTGCTAGGCAGCATCTTCCATCACCAAATGAGGAACCACACAGCCTTGGGACTGGTGTGACCTTCTCCTGAGTTCAGCACTGCTGTATCGTCCACTGTTGTTCACATACATGGCTCCAAACCCAGCAGAAGACCTGCTCACCCGTCACCATTCTTCCGTTTTCACAGAATCATAGAAAGTCAGGAGTTGGAGGAGACCTTGAAAGATCATCTACTCCAACCAATCTGTTGGCTTGGTTTCTTTATCAGGAACACCTCAGGAGGAAGAGATGCTCTCTGGGATACACAGAGAGGAAAACTGGTTAAAAATATTTTCCTGCTTTGCTTGACTTTTTGAACAACTTTTAAGCTTGAATGAACACAGACACAGATCATTAGGGGTTGGAAGGGACATCTAGAGGTCATTTAGTCCAACCCCCTGGCTCAAGCAGAGTCATAGAACCACAGAACCTAGAGCAGGTCACACAAGAACACATCCAGATGGGTCTTGAAGGTCTCCATAGAAGGAGTCTCTGAAACCTTCCTGGGCAGCCCCTTCCAGTGCTCTGTAATCCCTACAATGAAGAAGTTCTTCCTAATGCTGAGGTGGAATTTCTTGTGCTCTAACATAACAACCATTGCCCCTTGTCCTATCACAGGGCACAAGCAAAAAGAGATTGTTTCTTTCTTCTTGACACCCAGATCTCATGGATTTCTAGACAGTGACTTCTCTTGAGTCGTGGTCTTCTCCTCTCCAAACTAAAAAGCCCCAGGTCTCTCAATCTCTCGTCATAAGGTGGGTGCTACAGTCCCTTATTCATCCTCATAGCCCTTTGTTAGACTCTCTAGAGCAGCTCTCTCTCCCTCTTGAACCAGGGAGCCCAGAACTGGATGCAATACTCCAGGTTGATGAACCAGAAGCGTAAACAAAGAGATGAATTTAGAATTTTTGTGAATGAAAAAAAGCAGCTAAACACCCAACTGTTCCGTGAACATCAGAAATAATGAAACTGTCCTGCGCATTTGGGACACGTCCCATACATCTTCTCCTCTTGGGTGCAATAAATCCTACTGTTCACTCTTATGTCTCTAGGCACATCAGGGACAAGAGGGTCATTAGGGACAGTCAGCATGGCTTCACCAAGGGGAAGTCATGCATGACCAACCTGATAGCCTTTTATGAGGGCATAACCAGGCAGACAGATGATGGCAGAGCAGTGGATGTGGTCTATCTTGACTTCAGTGAGGCATTTGGCACAGTCTCACA
>VZRI01003390.1:73112-150728 GCA_013397515.1 Upupa epops
CAGCTCCAGAAGGACACAAAGCTGCTGGAGGGTGTCCAGCATAGAGCAACGAAGATGATGAAGGAAGTAGAACAGCTCCCTTATGAGGAAAGGCTGAAGGAGCTGGGTCTCTTGAGCGTGGAGAAGAGGAGGCTGAGGGGTGACCTCATTCATGTCTACAAATATGTGAGGAGTGGGTGTCAGGAGGCTAGAGCCAGGCTCTTCTAGTGATAGGGCATCTAGTGATAGGACAAGGGCAATGGGTGCAAGCTGGAATATTTATATGGAGTTTCCATATAAATATCAGAAGGAACTTCTTCACAGTGAGGGTGACGGAGCATTGGAACAGGCTGCCCAAGGGGATTGTGGAGCCTCCTTCGCTGGAGATGCTCAAGACCCGCCTGGATCTGTTACTGTGCAACTTGGTCTAGGTGATCCTGCTGTGGCAGGGGGATTGGACTAGATGATCTTTTGAGGTCCCTTCTGATGCCTAATAGTTCTATGAGTCAAGTCTCCTCTGACAAGAAAACCATCAAGCATCTTGTCCATGAGAGATAGAAACAAATTCTGACTGGATAAGAGATCAAAGCGATGAACAGTACTGGTTTGAAATATCTTTCCACTTCTGGTCCTGCACTCCAACACACTAAGATCAGACATCTTATTTGCCAAATGAATAACCTGAGGATTAGAAACACGCAGATTCTGGTTCCTTCTAGCCTTCGTAACTTCTTCACAATCTAAACTTGGTCCTTGACGTTCTGAAATATTTATGGCACTCGTATCTTCTATTTAATTATCCAAGATAGGATCTTCATTCGTGTTTTTGTTTTCTGTCCACTCTGAACACCTGGAGAGGCACATCAATATTCTATCAATGTTTTCCATATTTTCTTCTCAGTACAGAGCCTTGGGGGACACCACTCATGACCAGTCACCAACTGGATTTAACTTTGTTGACCACAACTCTTTGGAGTTGGCCATCTAACCAGTCTTTTACCCGGCAAAGCCAATACCCATCCAAGCTAAGAGCAGTCTCTTTCTCTAGGAGAATGCTGTGGGCAACAGTGTCAAATGCCTGACTAAAGTCAAGGTAAGTAACACCCACAGCCTTTAATCCAACAAGCAGGTTACCCTGTCACAGAAGGAGAGGTTTGTTAAACAGGACCTGCCCTTTATATGCTGTCTGGGTCAGAGCCCCCGGTTATCCTGCATGTATGTGCGCCTAGCCCAGCCTAGCCCTGTGTCAGAAGCAGAGCACCTGCAGTTTTTACAAAAGGCACTAGATGGGAGTAAAACACCGAGCAAGGTCTGTCTGATGAGCAGCGGGAAGCTTTTTCCACATAGGTCAGGGGAGCTGAAGGTGCTGCTGTGAAGATGTGGCTCATTCTGGTGCAGCCCCCGAGTGGTCTACGGTGACTTGAAATAAACGTGTCTGGAAGCACTGCAATGCAGCTTGGTGCAGACAAACCAGCATGCTGCAGAGAGCTGGCCATCTGTCCTACACAGCCTTGCTGCAATTACAGGGAAATAACCTAGTTCATAGACTAAACATCCTCCTTCCTTCAGTAAGGGTCGAGGTGGTGCTGGGTGCCTAGTTCCAGAGACAGGTGTTATCTCTCATCGAGCTTGCAGTGGAAATTGCTGAGCACTAGTCACACACCTGGGCCAGGAGACCAGAAACTCCACAATATGGGAATTTCACAGGTTTTCCTTTCCCAAAAGGCCCAGTGTTGGCAAAGCCAGGAGGTGTTTGCACCTTGCAGAAAGCAGCGATACTGCTGCCTCCCCCTCTGAATCCGTTGCCAGGAGAGAGCAGTACTTTCTATAAGACTAAGTAAATCGGGTTTTTTTTTAATGAAACCTCTGAATTCCCATTTGCAAAAAGAGGATGAGCTCATTCCCCAGACATGTAAATCTTGTTTGCTGCACACACCCTTCTCTCTGCCCCTTCGTCTCTGCTGATGTTGAGGAGCAAGCAGTATCTCCCCTATGCACACACAGAGCCATTCTGAGGACACAGGAGTGTGTCACTTGCCAAAGACATTATCAACTTCCAAATCGGGCACCCAGATTGAAAAGAGCAAGCGCTGGCAGGGAGACATTCTTTCTGCTGATTTCTTTTTCCTCCTTTTACAAAAATACCCTATAACATTTGGGGTGTTGATGTAACTTTGAGGTTGATGAGATATACCCAGGACACAAGCCTTTGAGGCCAAATTCCAGTAGCTTAGCACCTCTGAGTGCAGGTGATCTTACCCAAGCACTGAAAGCAATGAGGAATGAAGTCCTACAGCTTATCCAAACAGTTCAGGAGCTGGGGGATAAGACAAAAGGTCCTGTGAGGTTTTCAGCCTCCTCATCAGTCCAATGCAGGAAGTCTCTTCCCTGGAGTGCCAGTTTAACCAGGATCTCCCATTAGCTCTCCAGAAGGACACTAGCCTCCTCCCAGTGAAAAGTCCCACCACTTGGAAGCAGCCAGTCCCACCATCATTTCCAGAGAGGAAACAACAACATTTCACCAGTGACTGCCCCAAACTGGGCATGGTACAAACAATCTCAGAGGAAAACCAGAATCATTTCTCTGACCGATCACCTACATTTCAGACTCTCATGAGCAAAGCCCAAGGCTAATAGTGGGAGGTATCTACAAAAAGAAGAGAGAAAAGCAGTTCGAGAATAGTCTTGTGACCCCACCATTCACCAGTTCCCTCACAGTCCCAGACTAGGGCCCCTTGGTGCCCACCTGCAGCTTTGCCTTAGGAACCCTTCATGTCCGGAAGAGACCTTCAAGAGCCCCCACCCAGGGCCAAGTCAGGAAAGGGTTTTAGTGGGAGTAAGCCAAGGCACAATACTGGCACCCATTCAGACAGCTCAGAAGCACTACATGCTGTGGGGAAGGGGGAAGCTCTCCAGTGACACAGAATGCTGCACATCTGCTAGCCCGATGAAACGAACCAAACTGCAAGGACACAACTCAGTGCTGACTCAGCTCATCTCTCTCCAGTGCCTGAAGCCACATGGGTGATAAGGTCAGTGTTCTGGGACAAGCTATGCTGTTGGGAGTACTGAGGTTGTGGAGGAATATTCATCCTTCCCTACCTGATACCTTCGCTGCTGCTCATTTGTCTTGCCCAGCACACTCCCATCTCTTCCTCTCACAGAATCATAGAACAGTTTTGTCCGGAAGAGACCTTCAAGATCACCGAGTCCAACATTTCCTAGCCCTATCAGCATCACTAAATCCTTTCTCCCAGGGCAACATCTACGACTCTCTTCAATACCTCCAGGAATGGGGACTCAACCTCCTCCCTGAGCAGGCTGATCCCATACCTGGCAACCCTTTCAGGAAAGAAATTCCTCCTGACAGACAACCTGAACCTCTCCTGGTGCAGCTTCAGGCCATTTCCCCTCATCCTATCACTGGCCACTAGCAAAAACAGACTGATCCCTGCTTCTCTACAACCTCCTTTCAAGCAGTTGTAGAGAGAAATAAGGAAGATCTCCTCTCAGTCTCCTTTTCTCCAGGCTAAACAGCCCCAGGTCCTTCAGCAGCTCCTCATATGACTTTTCTCTTTGCTGACATTTCTCTTTCTCTCTTGAACTTCATCACTGAACTTTTGTCAGCGATATGGACAGTGGCATTCAGTGCCCCCTCAGCAAGTTTGCTGATGAAACCAAGCTGTGTGGTATGGTGGACATCCAGAGGGACCTGGACAGGTTTGAGAGGTGTGCCAATGCCAACCTTATGAGGCCTTGCAACAAGGCCAAGTGCAAGGTCCTACACCTGGGTCAAGGCAATCCCAGGCACAAATTCAGGCTGGGTGGAAAACAGACCGAGAGCAGCCTTGAGGAGGACTTGGGGGTGTTGGTCAACAAAAAAATCTGCATGAGCCAGCAATGTCCGCTTGCGGCCCAGAAAGCCAACTGCATCCTGAGCTGCATCAAGAGAAGTGTGACCAGTAGGTCAAGGGAAGTGATCCTCCCTCTCTGTTCCGCTTTCATGAGACCCCTTCTGGAGCACTGGGTCCAATTCTGGAGCCCCCAACACAAGAAAGATATCCAACCACTGGAACATGTCCAAAGGAGGGTCCTGAGGATGATTGGAGGGTTGGAGCACCTCTCCTATGGAGGCAGGCTGAGAGAGTTGGGGCTGTTCAGCCTAGAGAAGAGGAGACTCCAGGGCGATCTTAGAGCAGCCTTCCAGTACCTGAAAGGAGCTACAGGAAAGCTGGGCAGGGGCTGTTTCCAAGGGCTTGGAGTGGTAGGACTGGGGTAATGGTTTCAAGCTGGAAGAGGAGAGGTTTAGACTGCAAGTCAGAAGGAAGTTCTTCATTATGAGGGTGGTGAGACACTGGAACAGGTTGCCCAGGGAGGCTAGGGATGCTTCCTCCCTGGAAGTGTTCACGGCCAGATTGGATGGGGCCTTGAGCAACCTGGTCTAGTGGGAGATGTCCCTGCTTGTGGCAAGGGGGTTGAACTAGATGATCTTCAGGGTCCTGTCCAACCTGAACCATTCTATGAATCTATGAACCTCTTTCCCACAGTTTATCCTCTATAGTTTCAGTCTTGGGTGGGCCTGGCAGTGCCACCCAAGTGGCAAGTCCCTACAGAGGGCACCGCATCACACTCCAGCACATCAGCCTTTGCCTAGAGCTTCACACCTACAGCCCTAGCAATGCTGCCTCCCTTTCTCACTACTAAAGTATAAGGAAACCCTTCTTTCTTAAGAGCCAGCAGCTGCTTAACCAACAGTTCCTGTAGTACTGGACTGCAAAGACCACCTCCCACACCAGCTGAAGGATGGATTTGCTACAGACAGCTTCCTACTCTCACAACTATTCAACTGGCACACCAGGCAGGGGCAGGTTGTCACTTGGGGAACACGGGAGTGTACAAGCAGCAACTCATAGGAGGCAGATTGTAAAATACTGTAATTAAATCAAGCCTCAGCATCCAAACGACATGCATCAGGCAGGGCCAGTGTATTTTTATTAAATCAGGAGGCCAGCCTTTCCCAAAGAGGTGAACTGGGAGGTAATTCAGTTTGTTCAAGTGCAATTGTTTTTCACCAGTATTAAATATTAATTTGATTTCTCTGCACATAGATGATGGGATATACCATCGCAAGACAGTGACATTAAAGGCTGTGTCCCTTAACCAATGCTTTGTAACACTGCTGTGCAGCTTGCATTACTGCATCATGTAGGAAATAGAGAGGAGATGGCCCTCCCCATTCTCTGAAGCACGCAACTTGACAAATCTCACCAGCCTTATCTGGTCCAGCAATTAGAAGTAGGCAAATAAATTAAATCAGCATAATCAATAAATGCATTCCTTTTTCCTGTTTGGGAAGAGGGGAGGGAGCCTGGGGTACCATCAGGCACTCTGGGTAATGAATGCGTTCACGGGCCACAATTAGTCCGTGAGTATTTGTGCACACACACACACACACACACACACTTCAAGGCATTGATTATACATAACTCTGTTTGCAAAGAAAACTTCCCTGAATAGTTTGCAGTTCTGATTAGGCGCTGTGGGGCTAACTGTGGGTACTCTGATTAAAAATATCTGTATCAGCCTAACTGCCCAAGTTTATTGATTTAACTGCACCAGCATAAAAATTCTCTGCTGCAGGATGTTGAACATGGTTACAGGTTAGCACTCAGATCAGTAGATTAATTAGGTCATAGAATCATCAAGGTTGGAAAAAAACCTTCAAGATTGTCAAGTCCAATCACCTGCCCTACAACTCCCAACCACTAAACTATCTCCTTGTCTGTCCTTTAGGTCAGCTGAACACAGACACCACTGCCCATTGTAGTTTGAAAATTGTCAAATTTTCAGGTGTTGATTTTTGAAAAAGCATTTTATTTTAAAACGGGGGGTAGCTTTCCCAGCAGACCCCTGGCCATCAACCACCCTCACATTGAAGAACTTTTTCCTAATCTCCATCCTAAATCTCTCCTTTCCCAGCTTGAACCCAGTGCTCCTTGTCCTGTCCATACAAACCCTTTGCAATAGATCACATCAATCATTAATCTTATCAATTAGTAGTATTCTTTTGCTTCAGCTACAATATACACTGTGTGTGTGTGTGTGTGTGTGTGTGTGTGTGTGTGTGTTGGTATCCACCTCTCTATTCCTATATGGGTACTGGAAATGATCCTGAATGGAAAATTGAGAGGCAGACTGCCAGATCCCTGGCAGGATCCCCTACCTCAGGTCACATAGGGCAGGTTTTGAAAGTCTCCAGAGCAGGAGACTCCACAACCTCTCTTGGCAGACTGTTCAGGTCCCTGTCACACTCACTGTGAAGAAGTTCTTCCTTGTAATTCTGTTTAACCTCCTCTGCTCCATTTTGTCCACACTGCCCCTTGTTCTAT
Organism: Upupa epops; assembly: GCA_013397515.1. Classification (NCBI taxonomy): domain Eukaryota; kingdom Metazoa; phylum Chordata; class Aves; order Bucerotiformes; family Upupidae; genus Upupa; species Upupa epops. Next base: position 79,481 of record VZRI01003390.1, read on the forward strand.
CATTGGACACCACTGAGCAGAGCCTGGCCTTATCCTCCTGACACTCACTCTTTCCATACTTACAAACATTAATGAGGTGATCCCTTCAGTCTCCTCCCAGCTCCCTCAGCCTTTCCTCATCGGGGAGATGCTCCATTCCCTTCATCATTAAATCACCCAGAATCACAGTTACTTTTAGCACCATTGGTTTGAGTTCTTCAATAGACCAGATTAAAAGGGGTTACAGTGAACTTGGCTTTAGAGAAAACATTCTTCCAAAAATAAGGCAATGGCAAGCTTTTCTAGATCAGAGACTGAAGGCTGAGACCTTACTGCTTTCTCTGCTGTTCCAGGGGAGCAGGGGCATCAGGACACTCATAGAAGCACATGCAGCTGCCTCACCTCCTGCACCCTCTGTGAGCAAGGGCACACGAGGGTTGTACAGGAAGGCAGTACCCATCCCAAAAATGTGCACGCTAACCCAGAGAGCCAGCAGACAGATTTACTGCCATAGCTGAACTATCTGATCTGGCTGATGTGTGTGCCTACCTCTGGGAGTGCAGATTATCTCCTCTCTGATCTACTCCATTCCCTACCCTGCAGACTGCTCCCTGCAAACATGCTTTGCTTGGCTGAGCTTTTTTTGACCTGTTGGCTGTTTGCATCAGGACCTAACCTTTATTTGCTTGTAAAGCCCCCAGCACATTTGGTGTGACATAAATAACAGAAGAGCCCATTCCACTTGCTCCTCCTTGCTGACTGTGCCTTCTTGGGTTAACATTCTGTTTTAGGAATAATGACTCTTCATAGCTTGGATAAAGGCAGTCAGTCTTCTAATGTTCCCCCATTTCTGCCCATTCACTTCATCTGTTTGTTCTGGGACGCTTCCAGCTATTTTCAGTGTCTTTCAGCGGGTGCCACAGGCGTATCTTTGTCTCCTTCACCAAGGTGCCTGGTGTGACACTGGGCAGCATCTAACTGTGCTGATACTGGAAACAGACAGGTCTTCAGATGTCCAGAAAGAGCCAAGGTCAGGAGGAGATCCCACAACACAACTACAGGCCCTTTTCTTCCCTTCCCAGGACCCCACTGCAGAAGATGGGGGGCTAACTGCAAAAAGATTCCCTTTCCACCCACTGTTTGGAAGCTTCCTGCTCCAACCAGATGCCAAAGAACAGTCTTTTGCTCCTGTCAGCAGTACCTTGCTGCTCCCCATTGCTCTAGACACCATCCCCACTCTCCCCAAAATGGACTCCACAGGCAGAACCAACTGTCCCAGGCTACACAGGCACACACTAGATATTCCAACAAGAACACAAAATAGCTGAATTAATTAGCAGGGCTGTGCAAAGATTTGATACATATACATAAACTCCATACTTTAGTTTGTAGTGACATATAATGTACTGCTAGAGGAAGCCATCACAGTAGCACTTAAAGCCAACCTGTTTCTGCACCCAGCAGATACGATGCTACAAGAACAAACCCACCAGGAACAGTTTGGTCATCCACCAACTTCTCTTCACAGGGAGTAAATAACTCAGAATCACAATCTCTTTGTCTGGAAGATTCAAGTCCAACCATTATCCCAACACTGTCAGGTCACTACTAAATCATGTCCTAAGCACACACCTATTGTGTCACAGAATCACAGAAGCATTCAGGCTGGAAAAGACCTCTAAGATCATCAAGTCCATTCCAATGTCCTATCCTTTCAGTGCAAAATTCTTCCTAAAATCCAGCACAATCCTTCCCTGGTGCAGCCTGCAGTGGTGTCCTCTAGCCCTGTAGCTTGCTACTAGGAAAAAGAGGCTGCCCCTCTCCTTGCTTCAACCTCCCTTCAAGTAGTTGTAGAGAGACATAAGGCCTCCCCTCAGACACCTTTTCTTGACCCTAAACAATGCCAGTTCCTACAGTTGTTTTCAAGGAGACTCATAATGTTCTACAATATTTGGGGGGGGGGAAATGCAGATATTAAATAAATTAGAAATCAGAAGTACACTAAAGTACACTACAGCATGCTAACTCTGAAGCAGCAAGAACAACCCATATCCATGTGAGTCTGCAAGTAAAGCCTGCAAAACCCTTTCTCAAGACATTATTTCAGGGAACACTACTGAATTCACAATAGCAGTAGCACTGTTAAATAACTTGAACATGGAGTTTACTTTGATTTTGCCCTTTGCAGCTGAAAAGCAGCCACCCCTGCAAAGGAAGAAACGGTGCTTAGCGACGCAGTGGAGAGCCCAGGGAAAACCTTGGCTAACAATCTGCAGACAAAGCTCTGCTCTAGGAAGAAGAGCTTTAAAATATCATTAGGCCTTTACTTGAGCAGCAAGTCTTTGATTAATAAGGTCTCGTCCAAACAAATACTAACTATTAGACCCATTAATAATTGAGACCAAAGATAAAAGCACAAATACACGTGGGGTCTCTCTCTGTGAGCTCCATAAGTAGGAAGAGAACAACAGTAAAGCACTGTATAGCTGAACGAGATAGAAGACCTGCTCAGATACAGGAGACACCAGACCTGCTCCCAGACCTCCTCAGCCTCAAAAACAGTCCTCATTCTCTGCAGCAGGAATAAGCCACAAATTACATGCATTGCTTCATGTTTCCTTCTGAACACAAGAAGGAGCTGGGAAAGATACACAGATGCCAAACCCTCCTGCTAAGATGCATGAATCTGGCTGTTAATGCTGACCTGCTTCATTGCTTTCTTCCTGCAGTACCAGCTTCCCTGAATAAATTGTCTCCAGGATTTTACACCTGAATTTAATCTTCAACACGCATTGTCTGAGCTTCTCTCTGTAGAAGTAAGAGTGTCCACAATGAGGACAGCTCAAATTACCTCCCATAACTTACCTCCCATAACCTCCCACTTCCTCTGTGCTCAAGGAGCAAATGGAGAGGAGCAGGGAACCCCTCCCTTACCCCCTCTGACACAGCAGCTGGAAATTATTGCATGGGCTAAACTGAAACAAGTGCTCTACAAGCCTTGCACTGAGGCTGCAGAGATACAATGGCTGCTGTTTCTCCAACACCAGTGGATGGATAAGAACTGAACCTCCACTGCCTGTGGTCCTGCGCTTGTATGTATTTTACGGCAACTGTACACAACAACAAGAAAAAAAGCTAAAAATTTAAAAAATAAACATTTTTTAAAGAAAAAATCAAATGTACATTCGAAGTCAGCATTAGGAAGTGTCATCCAGAACTCTTAACACCTTATTCCAGGACCACTTTCTCTAGGATTAGCAGTTAAGAGTGCAGATTTATTTTCTTATTTGAAAGCTAGCATCTCTCAGCCCTGTATTGAGGACACAGAGGTGAGGGACAAAACACAAGTGGGCTCAGTGTTTTGTTGTTTAGCTGCAATGCTGCAGGGCAGAATTTTTCTCACACTTACTGCATATGAGACATTATTTTAAGTAACAGGCTGGGTAATTTCCCATTTCCAATTTCCATAAACTATAATTTATGGACAGAAATCAGTACGTCTGTTTCATCAGGCATTTAAAAATGTTTTCCTGGGGAGTTGCCCTGTAAAATCACCTGAACATCATGGTATCACATATAAATGTATTACATTGCACTGTATGTTCATTGCCTACATATCTGTATCTATTCCTGACATCTCTCTGCTTTATTGCAGTGCCTTGTGGCACTTTTTCCCCCATCAACTAAAGCAAGCAAATCCTGTATTACCCTCGTTTTTAAGTTCCTGATGGCAGCAGATCTGAAGTGAGCATGAGTACAGTGAGGCCACTGAGAAATTCTGTTTGACTGAAGTCAGAGTGTTTGTCTCCTCCACAGAGCTGTCATCAGCCTCTTTCACAAGAATGGCAGATTTTTTTTCACTTGGGTAAACCTCAACAAGGAAGTCCTGGCCCTCCTCTCCTCCCCATGCATACAGTGGGCTTAGTGGCCTCCATGGTCCTTATGTTCCTACATGCAGTCGGTGGTTTCTCAGTGTTTGATCCTAAAGAGATGAGCAACCTGCAGATCATTTAAAAAGGCAGTACTACAAGAGCTAAGAAATCATCAGGCCCAAAGGACCCAACCCAGTGCTGTTCTTTAGCTGTGGTAAGTAATGACTTTCACAGCAACTCATTTCCAGAGAAGAACAGCAGGCACAGAATTTGGAGAGGAAAAAGATGGAAACCAGTAAATAAGAAAAGCAATAGTGGTCAAGAGCCCTGACATCTGTAAATGCATTTCAAATTTTAGTAAAAAACAACAGGTGAACTGGAAAATCATTACAGACAGATCAGTGATGTGGACAATCCAGTCTGCAGGTCACCAGCAAAGAGCATGGGGCAGAAATTCAAGTCAGCCTACCAGCCCTGCCAGGACACACGGCGTGTTTCCTGGTGCTGCCACGGCTGTTACTTTCTAGGGACAAGACCCGAGACACCTCACTCATTTCCTCAGCAGTTATGTTCTTGGAACTCAAGAGTATTTCTTCTCTTTATTTTTCCTCCCCGACACAAAAGCATGTGATGTTATTTAATGTGACAAGCCAGCCTTCCCATCATTTGAATTTCTTTCAGGGAGAAGCACCCCACGCAGAAATGCACAATGCAGCACAATAGCGTGCCAAAGGGTCTACATGGGGAGCGGGCAGCTCTTTCAGAGTGTGTCTAAGAGGGTGACATGGAATTCAGGGCTTTTTCATTATTTCCTTTTATTTCACTCTCTTTGCAAGGCTTCCAGTCAAGTGACATTTTGTTTGATATTCACATCATTTCCCAATTACAGTTCTTCTAAAACTCTTGTGAACAGCTGAATAATTCCTGCCGTGGTTTTGTTACAGCTCATTTCACTGCATTAGCTTCCGCTACCTCTTCTCTTTAGAAGCTGAACCTGGCAATACAGTTCCAATCTCCCTCTCATCGGTGCCTCTATATTTTCACTTCTACCAAGGCTGGTGATTCTTACTCAATGTCAGTTTTGCAACGTCTCAATGATGACCTGGGTTAGCATAATTCTCCCAGTGCACTATAGCTAAAAGAAACACTAAAACTTAGCTTTATGATGTAATTGTCCCAGCAGTTCAGCATTAGTTACTGGAAGCATTCCTGAGCAGACAGGACACTCAGAATAAGAAGGATCATGAGCCCTAACATGACTCTGCTACATTCAAGGCTCAGGCACTCTTTCATGACTGAAGGAGAGCATTACATCCAGGATGGGATACTCAGAAGCAATAAAGAACTAGCAATCCATCTGTTATGCCTTTGAAAAGAAGGGCTCTCCTTGAACATCTTTCCTGCAAATATTTGTCCTCACCAGCAACTTCACAGAGATGATACAGCCCACTGAACACCTCTGACGGGCCTCTCTCAGCTTAGATTCAGACAGGGAAGGGATTTTTCCCCCCAGGCAGAGCACTGTAGGGTTTTGTTAGTGCAGAGACCATGCTAAATGGATGGTGCAGTCCTGGATCTGCAGTCCAGGGGCTTCCCAATCTGCTTTCTCTCCTCTCCATTCCCCCAGACTAAAATAGCTGTGCAAGGGCAGACTGGAAAATGAGATCCTCACAGAGGAACTCATGACCATTGGTGAGTTCACCCCCATTGAATTCAGGTTTTGGTGATAGCGAGCCACAGATCTAAAGGATTTAGACACAAAGATCAATTTTGCATGGTGTAACACCATCAGCTCTCAGTGGGGCTGGAGAAGAGCTTCTGGCAACACCTGAGGGCTTACTTAGGATAGCTTAATGCCCATAAAGAGATTGAAGAACCAGAAGTAGAGATGACCTCTACATGTAGTCCCTCCATCTTACACCATTAAAAAGCATCACCAGAAAAGAGCCTTGCAGGGTAGTGTCCTTCACAGAGTTACCTCTGCAGAAGTTTGAAGATCAGCTGTAGTCAAATCCCCTCAGATCCTGCTGACATCAAAAAGCAGTAACACATGTCAACAAAACCAGAAATTAGAACCCCAGTAAAGAGCTCACAAGACAGAGCCAGATTTCAGCTGCCTGGTTGTACTCCATTCCATCAGGTTCAAGCCTGTTCCCCAGCCCACCTGTAACCTCATGCTTTGACCTCCTTCCGTGTGCAGCTGTGTACACTTCTTGTGGATGCAGGTATTCACCAAAAGTCAGAGCACAGGTCAGGAGCTCCCTGGAGCCTCCTCACTAAGCCAGGTTCACAATGCCTAAGCTCAGGTGATTTATTTTCTTCCCTAAGAGACTGCAGGTAGAGTTTACGCTGCCACCTGGGCACAGGAGAAAAGGAAACAGTTTGACAAATCAGGAGCTTTTCAGCACTGTCTCAGCTACACTGTGAATGCTATGCAACAATGAGTGTCACAACGATCCTGGATCAGCAAGTTGGTCTCAGGACTGAGATTACCACCACCTTCTTCACCTTTCCCCCCCTCACTATGCTCAGGGAATTCCTCCATCTGGAGCCCATGTACCAGCACATATTCTGAACTGAGAGGCTGAGATGTCTTTCCTTCCTCAGCTGAGCAAAGATCAGCTAAGCTGAGGTCACCTTTTACATCAAGAGGCATATTTCTGAGAACACTCCTGACCACAGCATCCCCACCATGCATTGCTCCCGCTGCACTAAGCCAAGAGTCTATAGATTTCCTGCTTTTAAAATACATTAACGTAATAAAAGTCAGAATTACACAGCTTGGCATTTGTGATTTACAGATCTGAGTAAAACACAAGAAAGAGCTATGAACATCCTGTGGTAACTCAAGCAATCCCAGTCTGTTATGCAAAGAGGTGAACTTTTGAGCTGCAGCAGAAGAGAAGAGCTATTGTGTCCATTACAGCCTAAACTAAAGAGACAAGAGAAACATCTGCAACACTTTTATTCTGGTTTTCAAGTGACTAGATCAACATTGCTAATGACTGACCTGTCTAATTGCCAGCTGCAGTTGGACATTATCATCTAATATTAATACCACTGGAAACCCTTATTACATTCAGTTTATCATGATGTCATGTCTGGCTTCTTGTCTTTTGACTCCAAGTCTATGTGGTTAAGCTAGACCAGTACCACTCCCTGCCTCCACATCAAACTGTATTTCCAGAGCCTCTTTGCTGAAGGTGGTTTTAAAAGAAACATCACAGAGCAACAAGTGAAGCACTGCTTCAACAAGTGAATCTCCACTGCTTTAATCATCTTTGTGGCTCTGCAGTGGACTCTCTCAAGCAGCTCTGTGTCCATCTGGAACTGAGGGGCACAGAATGGGACACAATATTCCAGATACATTCTCACCAGGGCAGAGTAGAGGGGGAGGAGAACCTTTCTTCATCTACCAGACATCCCCCTTCTAATATTCTAATAATTCTGTCCAGAGTCTATTTTTTTCTATACCCACATGAACATTTAATCTTCATGCATAAACACAACCCCAGTGACCAGCTCAGGGGGCTGAATTTTATAATGTTTTCAGCTAAAGAAAAGTGCTTTTACTGGCACTGACTGGAATGCTTACATGACTAACCAGCAACACTCCAGCACTGCATCCATAGCACCCAGCAGAGGTAAGCCAGACCTTTGCTGGCCAAGTTTACACATCAATTGCAGAGCCACAGTTTTCTGTTAGCTTCAGTGCTTCTGAAGCGAGATGGAGGAACAGTCCAGGAGAAACTTTAGGCTAAGAATGACCATGAACTGAGGTTGGTTCTGCCTGAGGTTCTGCACTACTAAAACAAAAGGAAAAAGTACATTGGGGCACTAACTCAGGGTGTTCTTCACCTCCTAAGGGCCATGGAGGCTTTGAATGTCACATTGAGCTTACTGTATACCAGCCTCTAGGTTAAACATATGGCAGACAACAGGAAATTGTTCTTTCTTTCTAGCATGCTTTGGCAGCCAAACAACAAGGAGAACACATTTGCAGGAGCAAGGGGATTAGCTAGGTTCCCTTTGAGGCTGAGAGGTGTTTTGCCTTCCTATTGGTGTCAGCTTCTATGAAATGGGCCCTGCTTCCCCAAAGATGGCTGTAAACTGGCCATATTTTATAGGCCAGTTGCCTTGTTGTCACTACTTGTGAGTTCTTCTATCCCCTCCTGGTAAACCACTGGGGAGCTGCCGATCCCCTAAGCCTCACCACTTCAGCCTGGCTTCACCACTCTGGCAGCAGCTGTTGCAGCAATGCTTCGGAAACCAGGGGCTCCTGCCCTGTGGGTACAAACTGCACGACCTCACATTAGTCATGCAAAGTGCTTCCAGGAAGCCTAATGATGGGAAATGGACCCAGGCACTGGTGCTCTGCATATTAAATATCCTGCTGCAAGGATCCTCCCCAGTCTCCAATTAAATAATATTCAGAGGAAGTACTGGTCACAAACCTTCTCCACCATCATCCTGAATAACTCATATAACACCTGGGCCCTGTGATGATGTTGCACAACTGTAAAAGCAGTGAAAGAGTGGCTGCTGTCATCAGGTGCAATGCACTTGTGAGTTGGACTTTAATGATTCTGGAGCTCTCGTCCAACACTTGTGATTCTATGAATCTGTGGCAAATGGCTGTGTACATAAGCTTGGACTTTTCTCATGGATGTGTGTGTTGAGGGCTTTGGCTCCCACAAACCCTTCAGCTGCCCTCCGTTGTGGTCATCTGCAAGAAACCCAGCAGTTACTGTAATCAAAAGAAACTACCTCAGCAATCAAAAATATGGTTATGCTCCTAACATCCACAGGTCTTACAGAATCAGAGGCTGGAAAAGACCTTCAAAATCATCCAGTGCAACCATCAACCTGATCCCACTCTGACTCCATTCATGTCCTCCAGGGCCACATCCACTCGAAATCACAGAATTATCAGGGACAGCGACCCACACACACACTCCTTGGACACCCTGTTCCAACCCCTGTTCAAAACCGACAGCCACAGCTCCCACCTGTAGCTGCATCTCGTTGCAAGGCAGCGCCCGTGGCCTCTAACACACCAACGCTTCAGTGGGAAATTCCTACCGCGCTCGGCGTGCGAAGCGCTCTGAGGTTCTCCGCGTTACCGAGACCCTGGGCGATGGACGGGGAGACCTCGCGGTCAGACCCGTCCCAGGAGCCTTCACAGTCACCAACACAGCAAGAGGCGAGCTGCACCAGCCACAGCCGTGCCCCGATGCTGAGAGTCCCCCGCCCCGGCACTTCCTGAGGGTCCGGCCCGAGCAGCGATCCCGAGGCGCCTCGGCCCCAGGCCCAACGCCGGCTCCGGGTTCGGGTGCGGCTCCGGCCCCAGGCGCTCACTGAGCCGCCACCCCGGGCCGCATTCCCGTTGTGCCGCCCCTCTGAGGGGGCTGCGGAGCAGAGCCGGGGGGGAAGAAGGGGCTGAGGTCGGGAGGGGGTTCGGGGGTGCCGCGGTATTCGCATGTGCTCCGAGGCCTCCCCACTCTTTCTGGGAACATGTTTTTCCTAAGATCCAGTCTGAACCTCCCCCGGCACAGCCTGACCCCATTTACTGTTGGCCTATTGCTAGTCCCTAGGCAGAAGAGGCCAAGCCCCACCTCACTACAACTTCCCTTCAGGTAGTTGTAGAGAGCAGCCAGGTCTCCCCTCAAGCTCCTCCTTTCCTAGTTCGCTCAGCATCTCCTCATTAGACTTGTTCTCTAGACCCATAAGCAGCCCAGTTACTCCACTCTGCACCCTCTCCCACTCTAGATGAGGGCAGGGTCAAATCCTGAGCTGTAATACAAATTTGGACACAAGTCTAATAGAAAGGAAGAACGAACCTGATTCTTCAGCTATAGCAGGGGTATTTTATCTTTGGTGCAAGTGGCAAGACAAAGGGTCATTACATTTTTGAACATTTACACTAATTTTGTGGAGATTTTTAAGAGGGTTAAGCAATTTCAGAATACAAATAATGAGCAAGGAACAGCTGAGTACTAGGGCTAAATGGAGATCAAAGGGAATCTATGCATCTGAATCACAGAATTATTGAGGCTGGAAAAGCCCTCTGAGCTCATCCAGTCCAGCCCAGCCCATGACCTACTATCACTACATTGGCCAGACACTAAGGGCCACAGCCAGGCTGTCCTTCAGCACTTCCAGGGGTGGAGAGTCCACCAGTGCCCTGGGAATTCCATGCCAGGCTCTGAGCACCCTTGGCCAGACACTAAGGGCCACAGCCAAGCTGTCCTTCAGCACTTCCAGGGGTGGAGAGTCCACCAGTGCCCTGGGAATTCCATGCCAGGCTCTGAGCACCCTTTCTGTGAGGAAGAGCTTCCTAACATCCAGCCTAACCCTCCCCTGGCAGCTTCAGGACCTGCCCTCTCATCCTGGTGCTGGATGTCTGGGAAAAGAGCCTGACCACTACCTGACTATAACCTCCCTTCAGGGAGTTGCAGAGAGAAAAGTCGCCCCTCAGTCTCCTCTAGGCTAAACAACCCCAGCTCCCTCAGCCTCTCCTCTTCAGACTTTCCCTCCAGTCCCTTCCCCAGCCTCACTGGTCCTCTGGACCTGCTCCAGCCCCTCAATCTCTTTCTTGAAGTGAGGGACCCAGAACTGCCCCCAGTACTCGAGGGGGGGGCTTACTAGTGCCCAGTACAGGGGGGAGAATTACATCCCTAGTCCTGCTGGCCACACTATTCCTCATACAAGCCAAGATGCCACTGGCCTGGGCACACTGCTGGCTCCTGTTCAGCTCGTTGTCAACCTGTACTCCCAGGTCCCTCTGTAACAGGATGCTCTCTAGCCACTCATCCCCCACCCTGCAGCTTTTCTGGGGGTTATTGTGGCTCCCTTGGGATGTCCATGTATGTATGCTTTGTTCAGAGCACCTCTGAAGAGGAATAAGCGTTTTCTTATTTAAATATTGAAGCAGCACCAGGTGACATGAGAAAATATGCCAGATGGAGAGGTCAAGTCAGCACAGCGTCATTTACAGGACTCCAGCCTACAACAGGCTTTTGTTTCCTTTCAGCATGTGAGTCTCAGCCGCATCTGGTTTGCTGGTGAAAGTGAACACCAGCAGTGAGAAGGAGGGAACAAGGTGCCAGGTGGGATTGGCCATTTCCCCCCCTCCCCAAGCCCAGGGGACTCTGACCAAGGCAACCCCAGTGTGTCTCAGGTGGTGAGGAAGAGCAGAGTCCCTTCAGAAAGTCTTTGGCTCTCATTGATCTCCCTTCCCCGCCCTCCAAACCAGGGGGGTGAAGGCAAGATCTTTCCCCACAAACAGTACCACAGGCATCTCTTCTACTACTGTTCACACCACCAGTCCATGACATGACTGGGCCATGACATGAAACACCAAATGAGATCCTGAAAAGCAGCGGTGTGTGTGCAGCTGAACTAAAGGTCACTGCTGCATGGGAATTCACTTCTAAAAATAATTAATTGAACAACAGCCTGACATTTACCCTGCAAAGGGATTTTGGAAAGTTTGCTTGCTGAAGGCTGATGTTCACAGGCTGCAATGTTTACTGCTGGGAGAGTGGAGAATCATTGTTATTCTACAGCAAATAAAAGAAAATTGATCAAATTCAAGGCTAGGTAGAGGGGAAAATACCCAGCCCATAGGCAAAACTTTCACTGGATTCTCTCAACTTTGCTTTTTCTCCCTGCTTTGTTTCATGGGACCAGTGAATACCACTAAGGCTGAGCAAACATTTCCAATGCAAAAAGCCATTTCCTCTTGCACGTAATGTCTTTTCTCTAGGCGGAAGTTTCACACACCTCTTTCTACCTCAGAAATATTTGTATTAATGTCACTTGCAGGAATCATAGCCTGAATAATGGTCAGGCTCTCTTTGAGGACATAGAGGAAGAAGGAATAAAAGAAAGTGTGGTGTTCTCTTCTTTACATCATGCTTTTAACTGGTAGCTTGGTTGCAAGTGTCTTGTCCCTCTGTTTCATAGATAGGCTGAGCTTTGTGGCCTGAGAAGTTGTGAGAGGGCAACAATCTAAACTCATTGTTTTTATGCCCTTGGCCTCTGCCATCCATTTCCTTCTGACTCCACATGCCCTTTTAAGCTCTGGAAGGAAGAGGCCACACACTCATTATTGATGACATTAAACACAGTGGCTGCTCACCCAGCAGCTTGTTCTACACAATGTCCAGTAAGTGTTTTGTCTCCTGGGGAAGCTAAAGTGTGCATTTTCATTGCAGACTAGGAACAGGCTCTGTTCCAAGCTGAAGGCATCTGAAATTTGAATGGAGAGCCTATCAGAGCATCTAATTCTCTAACCAGCTCTCTGTTCATTAAAAAAAAATGGGTTTCCTTTTTAAAAAGCCATGCCAACTGCTTTACCCATGCTGGGTTGTATCTGCCTGCCCAATGCTCTTATTCCTTACCACTGCTCTATCACCTCACTGCTAAAAAGTAAAACAGTAAAAGCTGGTTAGGAACATGGTTTTATGGGGGATCTAACAATGGACTTCGTAGAGTGGGTAGAATTTTAAAAGTTGATAGAATCTGTAAGGTTCATTTGTCTGTTTTCTTCAGAAAAGTTGAAAAGCTTCTTGGTGACGTCTGCCTTCTTTGCTTCTCTCCAGTTTGGACTGTTCAGAACTGCATTGTTGCCACCTAGAGAGAACATTATGGCTTCAGGGAGTGTTAACACTTCTGAAGTTGAAGAAAATGTATGGCTAGTGGGAAGATTCACCTGGAGATGCTGTGATAATTCTCAATCATGAAGATTAACGAGGATTGAGACTGAAGTTGGATGACTGCTGTGATTTCAGAGAGAAGCAGGAACTGTCTATAATGGACAATATGGACATTTTATCTCAGTTCAGGGTAGGAGCAGTGTGACAAAACTCCATGTGTCAGTGTCTTGTGTGGAGTGATATGCTGTGGAGTGAGTGAATTAAAATGTCCTGGTGCCTTTCTTCTACAAATGAAGTCAGTTTTCTCTGCCTGCAGGTTCCTTAGTGGGCTTGTTAAACCCTCCCTTTGTGTCTGACGCTTGAGCTAAAAGCTCTTGGTTGAAATATAGCCGGGGTCTCTGACCCATAACATTAGTGGCAACCCAAGTGGGACATGTGGGGACCCAGACAAGGACCTATACTATGACACAACAAGTATATGCTTTCACTTGATGATCTTTTCCAACCTAAGTGATTCTATGATTCCGTGAGTCAGACTCTGCCCTGTGCTGCCCTTTCAAGTTGTATTTATATGGGGAGTTTGCAAATAGGAATTTGAACTCTCCTTCAGAGAAACAAGCTAATTGTGTGCAACAATGCTGTTTTTCAGTTTTGGCACTGAAAAACTCCATCTGGTGTCTGTATGTTCTTCTAGTCACAGCCAAGCCTGTGATTCTCAGCACTATACCAACTGCAAGAAAAGCTTAATTCTTCTTTACATATCCCACATAATCTGTTTGTTGAGTCACAAGCAGTTAAGAAGAAATCACACACACCAGCACCTGGCATTAGAATGCACACGGAGAAACAACTTGTACATCACCCCAATCACAATATAAATCAAACATTTTTCTTTAAGCAGTATAAATTTTCCAATAGATTTGCATAACTGGATCACATATGATTTATCACCTACCTCCCAATCAATCTGCTGCCAGAATGCACAGCAATGCACACAGCACCACACTGCACTCTGTGCAATAGGAAAATGCTCAAGGCAGGCTTCCCAGCTCTCCTCTTGTACTGGTGCTAGGGAAAGTGAGAAAGCTGGCTGCTGGTGTCATGATGGTCCCTGCAGTCACAGGATAATTCACCCCATTAGTGCACGGCTAGCTCTCAGATCAGTAGTACAGCCCTGAATGGGCCAATCTTAAACAGCAGGTAGATTTCCAGCTCTACTGCAGGTGCATTTAGGTGAGTTATTTAAAACAATAACAATCCTGAAAATGTACAGTATGAACCTGGTTATTCTGATGGCTGACGTGGCCTGGGACCTCTTGGACATCCTGGCTTTAGATCCCACCTCTTCTGTCTACTGGCCAGAGTTATTTCTGCTTGACTTCTGTGACCAGTCTGGGAGTGGCGCTGGCAGTCAGGGCTGGACTCCCATAGAGGCCACTTGTTTGCGAAGTGCAGCTGATGCTCCAACACAAGGTGTTTCTCAACATCCAATACCACAATTCCTTTATCTGCATATTTCATCGGCAAAGTTCTTCCTGTGTACACACTCCAATCAGGCAAGTCAGGCAAGTTTACAGCTGCATGTTTCTTACACAGGGCTGTTCTGCTAGTGCCATGTGCCAGCAGGGCCAGTGCAGCTTAGCAGAACCAAATGCACCACTGCCATCCTGGTGCTCAAAGGGGTTGCACAGACTTTCTTCAGGAGGAACCTTCTGGGCTCTGCAGCCAGGCTCCACATGGGAAGCCACACGACTCTCCCTCTTTCTGTTAGCAGAAAGGATCTGAATAAATTAATCAGCACAGATACCCAAACACAACAGTCTGTATCAAAGGATAGTAAAGAAACCAACCTCACTTGTGACTAGAAGGCCCTGGACTAAAAACAGATAAAGACATAAGAATGGCAGGCCTTAGCAGTCAGTTTTTGAAGACAGAATAATCACCAGATGGGTCGGTCTCCCAGGAATCAGTGCTGAAACAATTTCCAGCCAGTATCTTTTTCAATGATGGAGCTGAATAGTGAAACACCTGTAACTTTACCCCAGGCAGGGAGGTGACAGGTGAGCATTGGTGTCAATGTGAGCAAGGAAATGCACCCAGGAAAAAATAGTTTCCTTATGCCTACTCAATGTGAAGCTTAGAAAAGGCAGGCACAACTCAGGAAAGAAAGATTGGAGCGATTACTGACAGCTCCTGGCACTTCCTAACAGCATACAGGAGCAGAAAGACAGAAAACACCAACATATGTTGGGCATCATCAGGGACAATGATGAGAACAAGACAGATGGGAACACTCTGCCAGCACATAAGAAGTTGACAGTCTGCATCTTGAAAATAGTCTGTGGACTTGGTCTCTGCATCTCAAGAAGGACATAGTGAAATTAAAGAAAGTACAGAGAAGAGTAACTAGAATGATTAAGGGGACAGTGCAGTTGCTCAACCAAAACAAATTGTGAGAGACTGGGACTCTTCCCCACTCAGAAGGACAAAGCTGAAGGACATCATACAATGCATTATCAATATAATGACATGGTATCACACAGCTGGTGGCTGTGCTGAATGTCAAACTATTGTGCACCAGAACTCATAGAATGAGAGAATCATTATGGCTGGAAAGGACCTCCAGGATCATCAAGTCCAGCCCTCGTCCCAACATCTCCCTAACCCTCAGTGAATGGCCTCAAGTGGTCTAGCTACTCAGCTTTTGAACACCTCCAGGAACAGTGATTCCACCACCTCCCTGGGCAGCCTGTTCCAGTGCCCAACCACTCTCTCAGGAAAGAATTTCTTCCTAAGATCCAATCTAAACCTTCCCTGATGAACTCGAGGCCATTTTCCGTTGCCTCAAATTAGTAATTTGGGAGAAGAGACCACCACCAGCCTTGCTACAACCTCTTTTAGGTAGCTGCAGAGAGCAATAAGGTTTCCTCTGAGCCGCCTCTTCTCTAGACTAAACAACTCCAGTTCCCTCAGCTGCTTCTCGCAGGGCCTGTTTTCCAGACCTCTCACCAGCCTTGATGCCCTTCTGTAGCCCAGCACCAGTACCTCAATGTCCTTCTGATACTGTCATGCCCAAAACTCTCTCTATGTTTACACTGAACGTCCTGTGTTCTTGTTTGTACCTACTGCCTTGTCCTGTCACTGGGCACCACTGAGAAGAATCTGGTCCCATTCTCCTGACATCTGCCTTTCATATATTTACAAGCACTAATAAGATGGCCCCTCAATCTCTTCCTTTGCAGGCAGTGAACATCTGGGACTTGTCACACAGGACAGTGTGGATGTCAGTAGCATCAGCCAGTTAAAAAGAGAATTAAATTCACAGCCAATAAAGGACTGGGCAAAGCTATATTCTGTCTATGTTTTATGATCAGAATTGTAGATATTGGAGACATAGAAAGGGTGTGGACAAACACAACCCCATGGGTTTGCATGATCTCCTCAAGCAGCTATTAAAAACTATGCAAATATTGCAGTTATCCTCAAAGAAGGCCAGGATCCCACAAACCAAGTGTAAGCGCCCATGTATCACAAAAGGTACTTGGTGGTAATCCAGTATCTGAAGGCTGTTATGGATTAGGATCTGCTGGATATGAACATACATACTCAGAATCTTCAGAGGACTTCTGACAATTTGAAGTTGCTAATCCAGTTCCATCACAACTCACAGAGAGGGTTTCATCAAAATTTAAGGAAAAGCTAGTTGCCAACCATAATACATATTGCTTACATATTGTAATGGATATGTTGTGTCCTGTTCTGGGCTCCCCACATCAAGAGGGATAGACACGTTTGAGAGAATTCAGCAGAGGGCCACGAGGATGATGAGGGGACTGAAGCACCTGCCTTATGAGGCGATATTGAGATATCTGGAATTTTTCAGCTTGTAGAGGAGAAGGTTACCAGGGGATTTAATCACTGTAAACCCATGAAGGCTGGCTGTCAAGAGGAAAGAGACAATCTCTTTTCACTTGCACCCTGTGATAGGACAAGGGGCGATAGGTGTGAGTGGGAGCACAGGAAGTTCCATCTCAACATGAGAAAAAACTTCTTTACTGGAAGGGTCACAGAGCACTGGAAGGGGCTGTCCAGAGAGGTTGTGGGGTCTCCTTCTCTGAAGACTTTCAAGACTCATCTGGATGTGTTCCTGTGTGACCTGTCTCAGGTTTTGTGATCCTGTTCAAGCAGGGGGGTTGGACTCGATGACCCCTGGAGGTCCCTTCCAACCCCAAATGATCCGTGTATCTGTGTACCAAAATAAAGGGTTAATGTTGCTAACCCTCCACATTTCAGCTCCTTCAGTTCCACATTTTTCTGCCAAGGTTTTAAAGGTTCAGCATCCTGACTTTAAAATCTCAGGACAAAGAGACAGACAAAACAGCTCATCATATGGGATGGTTCCCATTTGTAAGTACCGGTAAAATATCCCCTATCCTCCCAGACTTTGTATGACACACTTTTAAATCCCCCTGATCATAAACCCCTGCACACTCAGCTCCTCCAGCAAACTGCCATGTCCTGGGATGGCTAATTCGTCTGGTTCAAGTGGAGTCTGCTACAGAGAATGAGCACAACTGCAGGAAGGGGCTATGTAAGATGCTTCACTGGATCTCTCCTATGACAGTTTGCAGTTAGAAGGATCACACTAGTGACAGTAAAGAGCCTAAACCATCCCCTTCCTGCATGTGGGCTGGTAACATCAGAGCTAACACACAAGGGAAACTGCACCTACTGGTGAGGCGGAAGTCCCAGGCTACTGGTGGGAAAAAGTCTGTTCAGCAGTGAGGACACTGAAAAACAGTGTAGGTAAAAACCCCAAGAACTTCCTGGTAGCCTTGTATGAAAGGACAATTTACTTACTAAGGTGTCCCAGACACTTAGTAGGAAACTCTGAGTCTTCTATAATTCAGGTGGGTTAACCGGAAAGTAATGGCTTTGCTTTTGCTATTCCAGAGCCCTTGAGACTGGAAGGAATTTTCTGGTCTAATTCATGTGTATTGTCCTACAATTTGCCACAAACCTATGCTCAGCCTGAGAGGGGGGAGCCTCTAGGGAGAACTTATTAAAGGGGCACTGGAGAGGGACTTTTTACAAGGGTGTATAGGGATAAGACAAGGGGTAATGGCTTTATAGAGCAGATTTAGATTAGATACAAGGATGAAATTCTTCACTGTTTGGAAAGTGAGGCACTGGAACAGGTTGTTCAGAGAAGATGTGCAGCTTTTATGCCTGGAAATGTTCAAGGCCAGGTTGGATACAGCTTTGAACAATTTAGTCTGGGTAGAGGTGTCACTGCTCATGGCAGGGGAGTTGGAACTAGATGATCTCTGAAGTCCCTTCCAACCCAAACCATTTGATGGTTCTGCAATTCTATATTGGTAGGGAGATCTGAGAGGAGGCCTGGGGCAATGCACACCAGCCTTATGATCAGAGCACAAATGGCATGCTTCACCCACGTATGAAGCCTGTTTCTCATTGCAACACAAGTAACCACCCCATGATTCTGCTAAATTGACTGCTGTGTCCCAGTTAATGTCTCGCACCACCAAGTCTGTTTAGATCCCTATAAATTACAGGTAGATAACAGCAAAGGTTTCTTCTCAGCCATGTGAAACGCTAACCACAGGTACTGAGTACACGTAATACTGTGTTGGTATTTTGTTCCAGAAGCAGTAACCTTTCACCAAGAAAAACAGACACCTTTTGCTCCACATGAACTTGTGACTTGTGAAAAGAATCCAAACCCCAACCTGTTTCCTTCATTCCAACACCTTTTGTTTCTTCTTTTTTTTTGCGTAAGTTAAAGCTTAGTTAAAAAGCACCTCACTTCCTTACCACAGCGATGCCTCTGTGTGGGAGCAGTATCATCATTCCTCTTTAAGGATCACATTGTGCCAACTCCCACTTTGCTCAGCAGCCAAGATATTTTCTGAGGAATTTCTTAGGAGATGAATGAAGGAACAGGTCAAAACAGGCTGCTGCCACTGCCATCCTAGATAAACCCTGGTTTATACTCACCTAGAAACCCAGATAGAAAGGATCTGTTCATCTTATTGTGGCTTTTTGATGTGGTTGTGCACTGCAGCACCCTGAACCCTCACTCGCTATTTCAAAGCAGTGAGGATGACCCACAGCTTTCTACTCCTTTGATGGAAATTTGGATTCGTGTGTTTTGTTTGGGGTGAGGGATGGGGTGAAAGAGTGTGAATTGTTAAAGAGGGGTACATCTGTGGTAACAGACATTTTCCATCTGTAAGCCTGGAACAGATTAGCTCTGCTTAGCCACTGCCTGTGTTGTAACATCAGTTCCTCCCAGCCTTTTGCTTATTCCTCTCCCCTTCATTTGTAGAAATACAAGCTCAGATCTGATGCTTGCTTCTAACCTCTGCTCCCTCTTCTTCTGTCAAGAGATTCCATCTGGCTTCATACCCCTGGAGGAATCTAGCTGAAGGTCAGCTCTGGAACACATCTCCTTCTCCCATGATGAAACTGAGCAAACTTCAAACTTTGCGAAACTTTCAGTCTCCCCACCATACCACAGCAGGGCAGTTAGAATCCTAGAATGGGCCAGGTTGGAAGGAACCTTCAAAGGTCATCTGGTCCAATCCCTCTGCAGGGAGCAGAGACATCCTTAACTAGATCAGGTTGCCCAGAGCCTTGTCCAGCCTCACCTTGAGTAGCTCCACGGATGGGGCCTCAACGCCCTCCCTGGGCAACCTGTTCCAGTGTTCAACCCCCCTCCTGCTCAAGAACTTCTTCCTAACAGCCCATTTCAATCTGCCCTGTGAAACCATTGCCCCTCATCCTATCACTCCAGGCCTTTATGAACAGTCCCTCTGTAGCTTTCCTGTAGCCCCCTTCTGGGACTGGAAGGTTGCTCTCTGGTCTGCCCAGAGCCTTCTCTTCTCCAAGCTGAACAACCCCAGCTCCCTCAACCTGTCTCCCTAACACACCTAACACAGTTCGGTGTTACATGGTCTTTTCATGTCCATAGGAGTCTCTCTGGTAACTGTGTTTGCACAGATGGTGCCTGTCCCTTCAGACACTACCTACAGGATGGGACATGAATGGAGAAACAGGGTGAAAGAAACAGCCGCCAAGAGCTGAAGGCAGGAATCAGGGTGCTGTCCACACAAGCCAACACTGTTTCTGGCTTGAAGACATGAAAGATGCACAGTGTGTCCTTGCTCCTGTGATCTCCTGTGCCTTGCCACCATCCATATCCTCTGGAGAAATGGGAACCTTCCAAACCAAGTTCTCAAAAACAGCCAGCTGAAAAAAAGGTACGAGGCACTAATCTCCTCCATATCTGATGGTGGTTTTTTATACCCAGAAACACAAGTGCACAGCTGGCTGGTACAGATGTCTGTGTGCTGTATGGATAATGTGTTACTTCCACCGGTTCAGAAGATGTGAACTTAAAGTCTGGCCTGGCCTGTTTAAATAAAATTGAACTCAACACATGGTGCTGTATCTGCTCCCTACATGTCTGCCCCTGTCTCTATTCCTACATGCATCTTTCCACCCATGCTGTTTCCTCTCCCTTTGTATGCCTCTTGCCCCCTGGAGGTCTTGCCCAGCTCCATAGCAGACCATAGCAATGTGATCTCCAGTGAAAACTGCAGATTGAAGCCTGAGAGAAGACAAAAAGACAAAGAAATTATGTTTCTTCCCTACAACTTACTGTTGCCAAAGAACAGAAGGATTCTCCAAGGCTTTTTTGGAGAGGAGGAAAGGAAAGCGATGTAGGGACTGTACATTAGCAAACCAGACCCTCCCTGTTATCTCCCTCTGCCCAACCCATCTGCCAGCTGCGGAATGTACCACATGCTACATTCCCACACCAGATGAGGTCTCTGCATTGCAGCTAGCAGGTTCTTACTCAATTTGAGGTGAAATGTTGTTTATCTATTTCTATTCCAGAGGGGTTCTACCATAGCATTCATCTCTCTCATTCCTGCAGAAAGCAGATGCTGTGCATTTGAGACAACCACCTGCTTCACCTGGTGACATACAGTGCCCTTGATACACTCCTGCTCAGAACCTTGCCTGGGCAGAGGCAGAATAATCCCACCTGCACTCTTATAATACAACTGCACCTATTGATAACTCTGACATTGTTATTAATTCAAAATCATAGAGACTTTAATTTAATGTGGAACCAGTGCTGATTCTCAACTGAGTTCCCTCTCTTCATGTGAGGCAAATATGCCTTATCTAGTTAAAAGGAGTCTTACCCTCAGGATTAGATATCTGATTTCATTAAGACTTCTGAAAGCATTTAATTAAGGTTCTACCTCCCTGCACATTCCTGCACTCACAACATGCTGAAGACATCAGGTGATCTCTGATTTTAACTTTGTCCCCAAGAGCTTTCAAGAACCACTTCTTGAGCTGGAATTCTTGCTGGGGCCTGGCAACAACACTCCAGGAGCAACAACATGATGTATGGCATATTTGTTTGCCTCTGGCATGCCACCAGAAGACACAGCTGCAGCTCCAGGGCTTTGGGCCACAGTAAGGAGGAAAAGGTTGTCAAGGACCAGTGTTCTGCGACTGTGATGCTGGTGTAGTCAGTCAGAAAAGCCAGCAAAGAAAGGATCTGATTTCAGTTCCAACCAGTAAACATCTGAATGTCAACAGGTAGCCAAAGAGAACACTAAGAAACTGATATCCAAACAAACCCAACTGAAACTTGGAGTTTGCTTTTCTGGTTTTTAAAGGGTTTTTAAGGAAGCTCAGGGAACACAAATAGGATTTCAGTGCTGCAGATAGGTCTGTTGGGTATCTCCATGTAAAGTGCAGGTTTCCTCTCCAAACAGCAACAGTCCTTCAGAGCTCATCACTGGAAACCCACCCTTTTAACTCAAACTTTGAGAAATTAAGTTCCTGCCTTGTATTCCTCAGTACAACAAACCAAACTGTATTATCTTCTGCAAAAAATCTTACAGGGTGATAGAGCCCTGGAACAAGTTTCCCTGTTGTGGAAGTTGTGCAGTCACCTGCTCTGGAGACACCCAAAACCTGCCTGGACGCAGTCCTTTGTAATCTCTCCTAGGTAATCCTGCTCTGGCAGGGGGGTTGGACTAGATGATCTTTCAAGGTCCCTTCCAACCCCTGGCATTCTGTGATTTACCTAGACAAAAAAACATACTGTCAAACCTGGCAGATAAATCCACTCCCAGCTGGACTCTGCAGCACCCAACTGCTGGTCACAGTCAGGCCAGCTGGCCGCAGAGGACAGCTGGCTCTTCCAAATAACACACCTCACTTTGCCAAACATATAAAATCTGCAGACTAATCAACTACACACAGAGCATTGATTAAAGTAGCAGAGAAAATGACAAAAAGATGAGGCTCCACCTGCTCCTGTGCATCTGAAACAGTAGCCTCACAGGACAGTGCCTGTTGGGCCACTGCAACAGATACAAGTTGACAACTAAACACGTTGAGTGAACACACACCATTCTGCCTATTTGGATAAACTTCCTTTAGCAGGCTGCTGGTTTACACCCTTAAAATATCTTAACTTGCAAGCACACAATCCTCATTGATAAATACAAACAGGAATTCACTTTGCTTTTTGTAAATGGGAAACGAGATCCATGTGACCCTAACTCCTCCATAAAATACCACACTGAAAGTACCATGTAGACACACGTTCACAGGTTTTAATATACATACAGTACCATAAGTGTGGGGCTGCAAGCAGGTAGCTTCACTGCTAGAGATCTGAACTGAGCAAGAGATGCACCTTCTGATACCTGGACACCCTGGCTGCTGGGCACTAGTGGAATGTTTCCTGGCACCTTTTGCCCCATACAGCTCTCAAACTTCAGTCTCTAAGAAAAACTGAGGCACACAATAGTTTGGCTTTATGTATACCTTAAAGGATAAGAGAGTTGAATGCTATTGTATCAAGTACACAGAATCCCTCTGGAATGGAAATATATACAGAATCACACAATTATTGAGGTTGGAAAAGCCCTCTGAGCTCATCCAGCCCAGCCTAGATCTTAACATCATCACGTCGAACAGACCAAGGCACTAAGGACCACAGCCACGCTGTCCTTAAACAACTCCAAGGATGGGGACTCCACCACTGTCCTGGGCAGTCCACTCCAGGGTCTGGGCACACTTTCTGTGAGGCAGGATTTCCTAACATCCAACCTAACCCTCCCACAGCATTTCACCCCAAACTGAGTAATAACTTGGTAGCCACAGTGCAGTTGAGGAGCATAGAATGTGCTATATTTAGCAGCTGTCAGATGAGCTGGGCAGAGGGAGATAATAAAGAGGGTCTTATAATAATGTGGACAGTACAACAGCTTTCAGTTTATAACTGATCCAGGGCTGATCTCGAGCAACCTCCATGACACTCGAAAGATCTCAGACTGCAGTGGTAATTCGAAGCAGCAGCAGAGATTAGAAGACTCATCTTTATCTCTGGATAATTTAGTTCCATTTCTGCAGGTTGACCACAGCCCACCATGAAACTTGGACTCTGATGCTGCAGCCAGGACTGTCTGCCTCCAAAATCCCACAGTAGGAAGTCATGCTGAGTTAAAACCAGTCCTGCACACTGCGGTGAGCTCCACAGGTCAAGGCAACATTACCACAGCAAGTAAAAAAATGAAGAAGGGAAAAATGGCCCCAAATTGCCTCATTTTTGGCAAATACTCAGCAGGCAGAAATGATCAGCTCAAGCACAGCTAGCTAAGGGGAATTGACAATCTGTCCATAGCCTGCTGCAAAGCAAATGAGATGATTAACTTTCAACTGGACACTGCTTCACAGCTATGAGTCAGTTGCTAGAAACAGCAGTATTAAAAGAGAAAAGAAGTTCCAAGAACTGACAATTTACCAGGTAGTGCAAGGTTCCCTGTGAGGAGCCCGTCCTGTAAGAGAAAGCAACTTGATGTACTGGTCAGTGAACCACCATTAATGAAGGAAAACCATCTTCCAGCAACCAGTACCTTCCTTTTACTGGATAAAGGATAGGAATTCTTGCTCATTGCTACAGCACAGAAGCAGAATCCCAAGTATTTAAATAAAAAACCCTTAAAGACCTGGTTAAAACAACTGCAAAATCACATCCCAGAAAGCTTCACCTTCCGAACTCTTTCCTCTGAGGACGACCTCTCGATTTGGTTAAAAATATCAGGAAGCAAAACCAGTGACAACTGGCACTTCAGGAAAGAGCCAGTGCAAACACAAACTAGGACAGTTTCATAGAGCAGGTGCCGTATTAAATAACAAAGCAGAGGCTGATAATGGATGTTGGGTTAAACTGCATCTGGTGCAGTTAAATTTAGAGGAGCTCTTCTATAGAATATGTGTTGCTGGTAAACGAAGTGTTTTCATAGCAACAAGGGGGTAGCTGTGATGGTGAAAGCTGGTATCAGAGGAGAGGGAGCTTTTAGGGATTGATGAGAGGTAACAAACACTTCAATAGAAGGCTCTCTGGTGTTTTGATTCTAGATCCCACCTCCACGTTTGGCAATGCAAGGCCACATCTGGGGGAGCATCAGTGATTGTAGTCAGCAGTCACCACAGCAGACTGCCTCTCCAGAGGAATGAAGAGTATTGGGAGGCAAGAGGTAACACCACACCCAAGGTAGGGCAGAAGGATGCCAAGAGAGGTTGAGGGCATGACTCCTGCTCCCCTGGAAGGCCTCAGCCAACAAACAAAGCACATTAAACAAATGCCTCCAGTCAGAAGGGTGAAACAATAAACAGATCAGGATATTCTAGCAGCAAGATCAGGAAGCCACCTGAAGCAGCTTGGAACTGATGTCTGTGAAACTAGCTGAGAAAAGATGATTGTGGTATGGGGACAACCTCAGAAGCCTACCTGCCCCTCCTCCAAAGCACTGAGATAACAATTTTGTTTCCCCCTTCCATTTTGTGTGTTATATTATGTTTTTCCTTGTAAGAAAACACCCTAGATCGGGTAAAGAGGGAGAAAAGGGTCACAAATGCATCCTACCTATTACAAAAGTCAATACCCCTGTGCTCCCTCAGCAAACCCCTCATGCACAACCATCCACAGTCTGATGGAAACGGTGCCTGGCAGAGCTCAGGAGGCTTACAGGGAGCAAACTGCTGGTATCAGCACAAAGCAAACAAAAGAAGGAAAAGTTCACTGTAAGAGCTGCTCAAACAGAGGAACAACAATGCCCATTTATTCAGTAGCTGGTGGTCAGGCTTTTACAGGGAAGTCAGCTACTCTGTGAGTGGCTCTTGAGACTGAAATAGCTCAAAATACTCCTGTTATCCCCTCTCTTTTTCTTTTCAGCCAGAACTGTATGTAATATTCACAAAACCCACCAGAAAGAGATCCAAGTAAAAACACAGCCACTGCACTCCAGATTCTTTCCATATGGAGCCTTAATTTCAAACAGATTATGATAGTTATGGGAAGTAAACAAGAGTAAAAAGTAATGAATAACAGAGTTGTAATGACTTTCCACAGCCTGCTCAGCTAACAGCTAGCACACCAAAACCACACATTGGCCCTTAAGGAAGTGGAATTGCAACAACTGAAGTGTCCAGGGCCAGTTTGGATGGGGTTCCGGGCAAGCTGGTCTGGTGAGAGGTGTTGCTGACCATGGCAAGGGGCTGGGACTGCGTGGGCTCTGAGGTCCCTTCCAACCCAACCCAGTCTGGGATTCTATGAAGAGTCACACTTCTCAAGCCACCATTGAACAGGCTGGAGGGGAAGGCCTTGTGGCTCCTTCCCCCTCTGACTTCTGCTGTCATCGTAATGTGCTTCAGGGACTTTATGCAACAGAATCCTGGTCTAACTTAGAAAGCCAAACTCCTGGTCTAACTCTGATTCCACACCTTAGACACCTGTTACAGAGTGCAGTTATCAGAGCATGACATTGTCAGCCCAGAGAAACCTTTCTGGGAGAGTTGTGCATCAGGAAAGGAGTCCTTGACACCTGTGTGGTATCACAGTAACCCAACATTCTCTTCTGAGGGTTTTATCTAGTCCTCTCTTACAGGTTCAGAGCAGCAGTGTTACTAAGTTAAAAGCAGACTGTCCTATTTTATCCAAATCCTCTTTTTTCAACATTAGATTATTGGAAATAACTGAAAGCTTATTCACCCTCTTCAGCTGGGTGACAGGAAAGGTCAAGTCAGTTCTAGGCCAGTTCTTGAGCAATACAAGCAAACTCCCAGGAGCACCCTGAAAAGCAGGGTGGAAATCATAGAATATTCCCCAGATTTCTTGTTTAGTTTTTGAACAAACAAGACTTTGGGTTAAAGTGCAAGATTTGTACATGCCCTGACCTTTAGGGCTGAAATTCATCCCTTCTAGCTAAGAACAGAAGTAAAGAAGCAGAAAGCTTTTTAAAAATCACAGTGAAGCTGTAGTTGTCTCATTCCTGCTCTCTCCCCAACTCAGCAAAACAAATGCAAACCCACAACAACCCCCCCAGAAATCCCAAGTCAACAATCACAGCTACTTAGAAGCAAAGGAGAGACCCATTACCAGCCAGTGACTGTAGCTATGTTTACTCTTCAGGGTGCTTGCTGCCGGTCAAAGCAACATTAGCAAAGCAGAGAAGTCATGGATTAACTGTCTTGAACATTTCCACCACTGGGCTTTGACGAAAGATGGGTTTGATATGGCCAGCAAAATATTTGCTCTCCTATGATTTGTGTTCCTCTCCTTTTGTGGACAGGGATTGGAGATTACTTGAGATGGGGCTAGTTCTTTGCTTCCTGCAGCTATGATGAAGTGTGACAGGACAGCTGGTGACCATCACCAACCTCACAAGATCCTAAACTTTCAGATGACAGAATGCACAACGCGATTAGACACGGGGAAGAGGTGCTAATTCCTTTCATGTGATTATACGGCTGCCTCTGGCTTTGCAGAGTTGTAGTTGTTGGAACTGATGGTCCTGGCTCTAACAACAATAGCAACGGAGTGCCAGATCTCAGTCCAACACAAACACTTCAAATCTGCTCCAAACAACTGTAAAAACTGAGCAGTGGTTTTCTCTACTATTTGATCACTTGCTGCTCTGCAAAGGATTTTGCTTCCATGTCCAGAAGCTTCTGCAAAGGTTTTCATTATACAGAGGGGTAAAAATAAACTGCACAGCTTGGGAGAAACTCATAGTGCAACACAAGCAAGGGAGCTATAAAGAAAGAGACCTGGTTTGGACTGGTCCAGGGCTGCATTTCTGTTTTAAAAGCTGGGCAGAATCTGTCAGCCTAATCTGTGTTTTCTGCAGAAAAGTTTAAAGTTTGGGTTTAAAAAGTTGAAAAGTTTCTGCCCTCCCACTATCCCCTCACTACTTGGTGACTTCCACCTTCTTCTTCACTTCTCTCCATCTTGCACTGTTGGGAGCTTGCTCGCTGCCGCTGAGAAAGAATGTTCTGGTTTCAGAGAAGGTTATCACTCCTCAAGGTGAAGAAAATTTATGGCCAGTAGGAAGATTCTCCTGGACCTGGAGAGACTGTGAGAATTCTGAACTGTGAAGATTAATGAGGACCAAGACTTAAGTTGAATGATTGCTGTGATTTGAGAGAGAAGCAGACGCTTCTTGTCTATAATGAAGATGTTTCAAGCGTTTTATCTCAGTTCAGTGTGGGAGAAGTGCAACAGAACTCCACGTATCTGTGTCTGTACCTCACAGGGCTGTTTTTCTGTGATGTGTGGTGGAGGAAGTGAATTTAAATGTCTTGGTGCCTTTTGTCTCCAAATGGAGTCAGTTGTTTCACTGCTTGCAGATTTGTCAGTGGGTTTGTTAAACCCTCCCTGTGTGCCTGACACTTGAGCTAAAAGCTCTTGGTTGTAATACAGCCAGGGTCTCTGACTCATGACATTAGTGGGACACGTGGAGTTCCAGATAAGGACCCACAACACTACTACTATTATGTGACTACATCTTCACAGATTCTTCCAGCCATGCTGATGGCTAACAGCCACCAGTGACACGACTATCTCCCCTGACAGCACCAAAGCATCCCTGTAACACTGTCCAACTCACCGTGCTCACGGGCACTTCATCTACTATTAGGAGTCAGCATGGGAATCAGCTGGTTTTCTTTACCCCCAGCCTAAAGCCATCACTTTGAGAAGGGTTGCAGGGAACAGGTAGAGGTGGCAGAAACCATGGAGGCCAAGAGTAGGCCAGGGCTGGAGGCAAATGCCAGGGCTGTGTGAGGAGGAAAGGATGGCTGAAGTCTGGCAGCCAGTGGCAGTCACAACATGCCAGGGACAGGATGGGCTCTGGGTTAGCTGTGTCTGTCACAGTAATTCGCTCGAAAAGGCAGCCAAATGAGCCCAGAGACAGGCATCTCCCCTCCCAACAGGGCTCTAGCTGCAGATACTTTTGCAATGGGCAGGGAAAGCAGTGAGGATACAGTATTAGAGACATCTACCCAGTGTAGGTAAAAGGCTCTGATGCAGCCACAGAGGTAACACTGTTGGTGTTCAAGACAAGGGGAAAGGAAGGGAAGGAAGAAAAAGAGTAAAAAGTCACGTTGTGATGCCAAGAAAATGTGTCTAGACCCAGCAAAGGAGGAAGTGAGCCTTTCTATCTTCAAAATACTCTGCCAATTCTTCACAACATGATGGGCTGTGTAGAAAAAATGGCCTCAGGGCCCCCCATCAGGGGAGGTTTAGACTGGATCTGAGGAAGAAGCTCTTTCCTGAGAGAGTGGTTAGGCACTGGAACAGGCTGCCCAGGGAGGGGGTGGAGTCACCATCTCTGGAGGTGTTTAAAAAACCGAGTAGCTAGAGAACTTGAGGCCATGGTCTAGGGGTTGGGGAGATGTTTTGGATGACTGCTGGACTTGATGACCCTGAAGGTTGTTTCCAGCCCTGAGGATTATCTGGTTCTGTGGTTCCTGACATAAAACATAAAATTTCAAAACACTCAGCCATGGAAACTGCTTTCTCTTTACTGTACTGCCTTCTTTTTTGTTGTATAAACCTTCTCATGACCCACCTGCTTGTGCTGGCAGCAGGATCCTCCTTAGCCAGGCTTTCTGGACAGTTCAGTGGAGACACTGAAGATTCTGTGTTTCCCCATACCTGCACCCTCCCTTCCCACAAAAGGGGAATCTAACTGCTGTTTCTCTTTTCACTGTTAACCAAAACTTCCTTTTCTTTGGTGATTTAACAGATTCTACAAATGAGAAGAAGGGAGAGGTAGGATCACACTCTCCTTGAAGACTTTTATGGGCTACCCCCTTTTGCAAATGAAAATGGAATGGAATTCAGAGCAGCTATGGTGGCCATTCTGACACAGCCACCACTGCTGTGCTTCAGAAAAAGCCCCAGTCACCAGTATCCCACTCCCAGGGCAGTGGCGGCTGCTGCTGCTGCTGCTTTGGACCTTAGAAAACCCACTGCCTCAGCCTGCTCACCTCCTTCAGGGTATCCAGAAGTCCCTTTTTTGAATCGGAACACAGGTGATGCCACAATCATGACATGAAGTCCTGGTGAGCACATGTTCAGGGGGATGCTTCTTGTTCACAATGGTTTGTTTCCAGCTGTCATCATGTTTTAGCAGATCTCTGCTGTTAGTATCCTGACTGTGCCCACCACACTACTCTGGAGCCCAAAGCACTGGGCAGCTGCAACCCAAAGCTGAAGTGCTCTGCACATCTCTGCCGTGGCTAATGCGCACAGATGGCCTCTCTCACCAAGCTGGTCACTCTCATCCTGGTGCTGGTTGCCTGGGAGAACAGCCCAACCACCGCCTGTCTACAGTCTCCCTTCAGGGAGCTGCAAAGAGGGAGGTCACCCCTGAGACTCCTCCAGGCTAAACACTCCCAGCTCCCTCAGCCTCTCCTCATCAGACTTTCCCTCCAGTTCCTTCCCCAGCCCCGTTGCTCCTCTGGACCCAGTCCAGCAACTCATCTCCCAGTCTGTAGCTGCAAGGGGTTATTGTAGCCCAAGTGTAAGACCCTACATTAATTAGAAATTAATCTTCAAGCAATTCAGAGAAGCAGCATAGTCATTCACTGGGGTTTCTCACTACCTCCCCTAACTGTGAGAAATGATGAAAACAGTGCAGTAACTTCTGATTAATTATGTTTTGATGAGCCAGCAGGAAAAAAGTCTGTTCCAAGTCACGTTCACCCCACTACCTTTTAATCCAAACTCCACCAGGTAGAGTAGGAACTCCTATTCCTTATCTTTCTGATTATATAGAGCTGTATGAAATCTATTTTAGCAGTTGACTCTGGACACATACTAAAAATACTCTGCTGAAATGTACAGTCATCACGCTACATCCCCAGGATGTAGGAACAATCACTTCATTAGCCTTTTGCAACAGCTCAGTTTTCAATAGGCTTCATGCTCTGAATAATCAGAAGTCAAGGCTCACCTCATCAGTTCCAAAATAATCATGTATGAGTCTGTAGGAAAGTGGAGTGACCACCGACTGGCCTCCTCCAAGTCGCATTGGCATCCGGGTTGTGCATACACAATGATTCCTTATTCCCTGAATCCCTAGTGAGCTTATGCAATTCGTGTTTGGGGTACAGACACCACTAGCACCACGGAAGTTCCTTCTCAGCCACCTGACTGATAGCCAGAAGCCCTAAGGACTCCCAAGGAAAGGGAAAGGAGGGAGGCAAGTGAGTGGCACACCTGCAGGAATGAATTTCAGTTGTGTGTTTGTAACTGCTCTGTTATCCAAAGGAAAATGTATGGAGTCCCCTGCAGTGTCTGACACACCACTAATTGCTTCTGAGAGTGTATCTTCTCACTAGCACCTTAAAGACACCACGATAGCCCTGTGTGCTCACACTACCTACCCAAGAAGGGGCAGGACTGTTTCATGTAACCCCAGCTGTAGGGAAGGGCTATGCAAAGGAGGGTAGAGCACACACACACAGGACTGAGTGACCACTGGCCCAGCTTTGTTCAGACGACCTTGTGTGGCTGCAACTAAAGAACCTGACAGAGTTAGAACTGTGATAGCACTGTGAAGCAGAGCTTTTGAGGTGATCCGTTTAATGAAGAATACCTGTGTATTGCAATTAAATAATGAGGACCTCAGATTACCACAGGAAGAGATTTGAGATGAACTACTGTCTCAAAAGCTTGGTGCTGGGTAGGACAGGCACTATGCACTCAATATTTCTGGCAGACAGGGTAGAATTCATTTACCTTCCATAGGAACCTGTAATTTTATGGAATATAAACACAAAGAAAAACCCCAAACCCCACAAAACGAAACCCTAAACTCCTTACAAAGTGATGTCCACAAAACTGAAGGACAAACCAACCTCCTCCAGTTCCCACTGTTCTAATCAGCAATAGTAAGGACTATAAGATCAACACTCTGAAATCATCCATAACTGTAATCCCGTGTAACCCTTTCTGCCACTGATAAGAGTATCTTGCAAGGCAGAATCACAGAACTACTGAGGCTGGAAAAGCCCTCTGAGCTCATCCAGCCCAGCCCAGGACCTAACATCCCCACAGCAGCCAGGCCAGGGCACTCAGGGCCACAGCCAGGCTGTCCTTCAGCACCTCCAGAGATGGGGACTACACCACTGCCCTGGGCAGTCCATTCCAGAACTGCCCCCAGGACTCTCAAGGTGAGGCCTCATCAAGTGCTCATTGAGGCTGGAAAAGATACAGCCACTACTCAAAAAGCTGCTTCCCATCCCTGGCCAAGATCAAGCACAGAATTTCTGGGCGCAGTGCTCTGCAGTTCTCCCATCAGAAGTTCTGGGAGAAGGGACAGCGCTATTGCTAAGACTGCAATAAAGCCATCCCCACTGTCACTAGGGTCCCCACCAAACCACATCAATTACCACCACGGGGCCATCATTACCTAAGTGGAGTCCTGTCATTGCTTGGACAAACGAAGGAGACTTCGTGGTCACACAGCCAGAATGAGATCTCATGGACCGTTTGTTTCATTTCCCACACATCATGAGTCCTCATTCACGAGTCTTGGGAATGTCCAGGTCAAACACACAGTTACCAGACAGACACAAATGGTGCCACATCTGGAAGACCATTACACGGTCCCCTGGTATTCCCTACATGAGAGAGGGAAACTCAGACCAATTCAGCCTGCGCAAACAGAACATCCAGGGTACGCAGCAAATGAGCCACAAGCAACTCTGAAACTCAATGCACCAACTTATCACTGGGTCACAGAACTATTGAGGCTGGAAAAGACCTCTAAGATCAACACATCCGGCCCGTGACCTGACACCACCACATCAGCCAGACCTTCTACACCAAACAAACAACATTTTGCTGTGGGTAATTTAACATCCCAGCAGATCCCAGTGAAACACTACACACAGGGCATTATCCGTTTGCTGCTCAGAACATGCTCTCCTACCTCTTTATGAGCCAACAAGCTGGTCTCCTGGAAGCATATGCTTTACAAGGAAGCACTGCTAACCAGCTCTCTGGGCAAAACTGGCACAGAGGTTACCACCCTACCGAGGTCAACCAGCAAATGAGAAAACATTTCAGTCGGTGCCCTGTAACCTTTCCAACCAAAGCATCCACTCAACTGAGCTGCTGCAGCCAGGTCTGCAATCTTCAGCTGCCTGTTGTGGGTGTAGATGACGGAAGGGTGGACACCACCACTCTATGCAGCCATGATGTCTGGCAGTGGCAGCAGAGTGGTGGCAGGAGCAGCATGGTGCTCATGGGCGAGTGACTACCAATCCCACCCAAGAGCAGATGTCAGTGTGACGTCAGCGACTTTGTCAGAGCTCTCCAACATTTGTCATAACTCTGACTGCAAAAGCCATTTGAATTCACAGATTGAGCTCCAACGGCTTCTGGAGCTTTCACAGGACTGTGAGATCCCTGATCCAATTGGACTCAAACAGAGAAACGGTCTTCTTGATCTCAATGCTTTCAAGAGGTCCAGGATCCAGCAAGTCCTCAGCCAAGCAGACCCCCACACCTTGAAGTTTGGTTTCTACAAGCTCCACAACTCAAAAGCAGCTACTTCCTTCAGGACCTGCCTCAGCACTGTTGCACTGGGCTGAAATACACAGATACACGGATCATTAGGGGTTGGAAGGTATCTTCAGAGGTCATCAAGTCCAATCCCTCTGCTTCAGCAGGATCACAAAACTTCAGTTAGGTCACACAGGAACACACCCAGATGGGTCTGGAAAGTCTCCAGAGAAGGAGACTCCATAACTTTCCTGGGCAGCCCCTTCCAGTGCTCTTTTGAGGTGCAACTCCCTGTGCTCCAGGTCACTCTCATTGCCCCTTGTCCTATCACAGGGTGCAAGTGAAGAGAGATTGTCTCTTTCTTCTTGACACACAGCCCTCATGGATTTATAGACAGTGATTAAGTCCCCTGGTAACCTTCTCCTCTCCAAGCTGAAAAGTCCCAGGTCTCTCAGTCTCTCCTCATAAGGCACACGCTCCAGTCCCCTTACCATGCTGCTGCCCTTTTCAAGGGCAGAAACACAGAACCAGCACACGGTGCCTCTAGCAGCCCAGAACCATGGAAAGGAATGGCAACAGTGAAGTGTTTCATCACGAGGGACTTCAGTGAGCAGGACTGAGATGGCACTGACTCCATCATATGGAGCAAAGGCAGACAGGGCTAAGCATGGCTACAGGTAACAGAGGTAAACAGCCTCTGGAATGACAGGGGCCTGCTGTGCAGCTGCACTTGGCTTCCAGTCAGTTGAAGCAGGACCATGCTCTGAACCGCTTCACATAAACACACGTGTGTGCACGAACTGGAACTAATCCTTGGGGTTTTCATTCAGGAATCCACATTGGAGGTCACAAAAAACCCCGAGCCAGATCAGAAGGAGTAGCTTTGACTACCGAAGGTGGTTTGGAGAGCTCCTACATTTACACCAGCTATAAATGAGAGGAACAGAAAGTTGGTTCCTGTGGTTTTCAGTATCTGGGAATGAGACAGAAGATCTGGGGGCATCTGACATTTGTCTTCAGTTCACTCCCTTTATTAGTAGAGCCGCACATGAATGGAATTCCATGTGCAATCAATCTCCCTGCCTCAAACGTGCTTTGCTTTTCTGAGAAGAGACGTTCCGGTCTCTGGTAACGGAAATGACACCTTCCACTCTCAGCACTTCCCTGACTTAAAAGTCTGCAGGAGAAATTGTGCGTGAAGGGTTGTTGGCTTTCAACAAGCCATCGCTTAGTGTGTTAGGGTGATTACCTATAGCGAGAGCAGGTACACCCCCAGATCCCAGGATACTGGTCAGCTGAACTGGCATAGTTCTGACACTACCACCTGGTTACTGCTGCAACTACTGCCTTGCTAACCTGGCTAGCTACCTGAAAAAATGTTCAGACCAGAACGATCCCTTAGAGACCAGGAGACCCTGATGAACCAACTCATGCACACCCCAGCCATGACAGGAAACAGCAGTGAAGAAATTCTTCCTGCTTTCATCAAAACAAGGTTTCTGCTCTGCAAGATTCCAGATCTCCTAATCAAGAAGACAAGGCAACTAGAGAAGTGAAATTAATTACTTGATGTGAATATTTCCAGTGCTGAAATGGCCAGCAATGAAGCTTGGGCCTGTCCTCACCTCCTGTGGATTGGACAGGGACCCAACAGTTTTTCTTAGATCACTTAACAGGAACCTAACAGGACAGGTGCCTCACAGAATCACAGAGTGTTAGGGATTAGAAAGGACTTTGAAAAATCATCCAGTCCAATCCTCCTGCCACAGCAGGATCCCCTAGATCCAGTCACACAGGAACATGGCCAGGAGGGTTTTAAATGTCTACAGAGAAGGAGACTCCACAACCTCCCTGGGCAGCCCCTTCCAGGGCTCTGTCACCGTCACCAGGAAGAAGTTTCTTTGCATTTTTATGTGGAACCTCCTCTGTTCCAGCTAACATCAATCACCCCTTGTCCTATCATTGGGTGACACTGAGCAGATCCTGGCTCCTTCCTCCTGGTACCTGCTCTTTCCATATTGATCAATATTAATTGGGTCACCCCTCAGTCTCCTTTTTTCCAAGCTCAAGAGACCCAGCTCCCTCAGCCTTTCCTCATCAGGATGATGCTCCACTCTGTTCATCATCTTTGTGGCTCTGTGCTGGACTCTCTCAAGCAGCTCTGTGTCCTTCTGGAACTGAGGGGCCCAGAACTGGACAGAGTCTTCCAGATGTGGTCTCACCAGGGCAGAGTAGAGGGGGAGGAGAACCTCTCTGGGCCTTCTTGGCCACAAGGACACACTGCTGGCTCACAGTCATCCTGCTGGCCACCAGGACCCCCAGGTCCCTTTCTCCTACACTGCTCTCCAGCAGGTCAGGCACCAACCTATCCTGGTCCCTGGGGTTGTTCTTGCCCAGGTGCCAGACTCTACGCTGACCTTGCTGAATTTTTCAGTTCCTCCCTGCCCAACTCTCCAGCCTGTCCAGGTCCCACTGGATGTCAGTGTTCTCTTAACAGGGATGCTGATACTTGGATTCTGAGCACCGTTACTGGGTTATTTGGTTTACGCCTCTGTAATAAAACAGAGATAGTGCTCGTGCTTTTGTCAATTCCTCCCTGCTCTGCTCTCCAGCCTGTGCCTCCCCCTGTCACAGTTCAGTTTGTAGGAAAGGCTTTCTGAAACGTAAAGGAAGGAGTGGTGAAATCCTCCCCATCAGTAGTTCACTGTCAGTATATAAGTTATACCCAGCCAGCTGTACACAGTCCCACCGCATGGGAAGTGACATGGGAGACAGAGTATCTGAACAGTAAAGATTCATGATCGGCTTGGAAATGCTCAGGGAAATGATGAGAATCAACACGCAAGCTGAAGGAAAGGAAATTCCAGTTAGGTCTTCGAGAAAAAAACAAGTGAAAAAATCCTTCACCAGGGTGAAAGAAGTCCCCATTAGTTAAGTGAGCAAAATCACCAAGCCTGGGTGATTAGCGCAGTGTGGTGTCAAGTCATAGGATGGGTCACAGGATCTTAGAGGTCTTTTCCAGCCTCAACAGTTCTGTGATTAAACAGCAAGTGAAAATCTACACACACAACTCAATGCAAACTGGACAGAGAATGTCTCCTCGCTGTGTGTGACCAGATAAATGTTCATACAGCTACAATGCCACTGAGCAGGATCACTTCATTAAAACCTTTACCCTAATGCAGAATTAGAAGCATCATGAATAGCACAGGGATAACACATCTCTAAAGGCAAGGTGTGAAGTCATCAGTATCTTAAACACCTTCACGCAATCTTTGAAAGGATAAGAAGAAAAGGAAGACTCCACTAAAGGTGATAATAAAAGAGACTGAACTCTGCAAGGGGTGAGACCAAAAAGCTTTTCAGATGAATATAAATACAAAGCATGAATAGTCAAGGTTACCTGAGAGCTCCTGAAGACAGCAGTGTACTGAAAGAGGCATTTAAAACTCCATGGAAGTTCTGTGGATCTTAGCAGTTGGGTCAGAGGCAGGGAAACCAGTAACGATCACTGAAAGGCAGGTTACTACCTCTGCCCTGAACCAGTGCTGGGGCAATTACTTGGTTTCTTGTCAGAAGCAGCAGCTGCTTCCACCTCTAGTTGATCCGGACTAGCATCACCCGGCTGAAAGGCTGGGTGTGGTGAAAGTCAGTTGATGCTGCATGAAATGCAAGCAGGATGCTATAAATGCACTCTGCAACACTGAAGTGGTTGCTAACACCACAGTGAGTCAGTTTTCATCTCCACATTAGAATTCCTTGTTTCTACTTGCCACGTGCCAATTTTGTTTTCTACAGGACAAGCCTCCACTACACACCAAGTGCTCTTGTTACTCACGGTACTGTGCACTATGTGCACCCCCCCTCACGCAATACTGCAACCACATGTTAACATTCTCAACTATCAGTGTCCAGAGTTAAGACCCAAACCCAGGAGCTATCTGCTTTAAGGTGGCTGTAAGAAACGTCCTTATAGACAGGAGAGCAAACTCTGCATGCCTAGGCATTGTAACACACTCCTGCCTTCCCCTCAGGCTCTAGTATTGCAGTTCAGTAGAAATAAGGCTCCCAAAGCTGTTCTGGAACACTTATGTTTTCCTGCTTTCCTTCATTTGAAAGCACAGAGGAACTGTTAATGCAGTGAAGGAAAGCTCGGAGTAGCTATTTCAGTGGATCTCCTGGTGAATTTCTTTACAAACAAACAAATCATCTCAACGAGGAAACACAGCAGAATAAATCTGCAAAGGTTTTGCTCAATTCCTGGAAAGGGCTGCATTACTTGGGCAAACGGAAAACTAAGAAGCCTCCTGCAGAGTAAAACACTAGAAATATTATCTTCCTTTTGCTGCTAACCCGTAACAGAAAGAGTCTCTTTTACTTACAGCACCACAGATGAGGACCACGACTGTGACAAAACAAAGAGCGACCGTTAAGCTCTTTTGTATAGCAGTGCCCTAAAAATAGAGCTGAAACACAACCTGATTTCATCCTGATAAAACAAACTGGCAGATGGAGACAACAGCAGTCACAGTAGCACAGACACAGGGATGGGTAACTGCCTTTGGGACTTGAAGCATCTACGCAGCCTGGAGATGACCTAACCAGCCCTGGCACGGTGCAGTTACCCCAAGTCTGTACTGCAATGTGTAATACACTTCAACGAAGTTAAAAGGCACTGGTGCTTCTCAATAAATGTCTCTGCACAGGTAAATGAGAAGAGATGGAGAACAGATCCCTATCTTCAGAGCACACAGAGGGAATTTACGCTGAACACTGAGAACAGGGCAAAAGAAGGACAAAAGCAAGACTTTACCACTTCTCTACTTCATCTACTGATTTCTTTTCACTTACCCTGTGTGTATTTGCTTATCATAACCAGCACCAGCTATCGTGGCCTTTCTTTCTTGTCCTCCTGCATCTAATTTGAATAATCATCCAGAATGCAGAGGCACTGGACAGCAGAGTGGAATTTCTACCAGAAAATACTCCTACGCCGAACACACCTGCGTGTGACATGGCAAGAAATGCCACCATGTCTTTGTTTTTCTCAGAATAGCTTCCAAAAACAAATATGAGAAGGTTAGCTAGAAAACAATTAGGTAGGATAGAGTCAACTAACACTCCTAGTCGAAGCTGGGACACGGAAGCACTGCATAAGCAGAAGACCAGCACTGGAAGGCTCCAGCTGAACAGTTAGCAAGATTTCAGCTAAACCAATGGTTGGACTCGACGGTCTGAAAGGTCCTTCTCAACCTAAATGATTCCATGAACTGTCATTGTAAATGGAGTCACTAAAGAAGCTCCACCAGCAGGGAGCTCTGACAACAGTGATGACATCTGTGGTAAGAGAACCTAAAATAGAACAGTTCTGGGCTCTTGTGTGAAAGGTGTTGACCTGCACCATCAGTACAGGGATCAGGAATTCATGCACAAGCCCTGTGCTGTCCAACACCACTGAACTGCTGAGATGGCTGAGCTAAGCATAGCCCACTGCCTATTAACCAGCACCAGCTATCCCAATTTGGGACTGGCTGAACTGAGAAGTGGTTCTCAAGGCTGCAGATGCTCTATTGCTGCTACTTCCCATCCTGGCATTCAGTAGGGGAAGAGAGCTGCCTGTGCAAGTAAGGACTGAAGATGAAAGTCAGTCTGCTGCTTCAGATTTCTGATCCCTGCGCATTTAGTTGTGCAATGGTTTTTACTGCATTTTTATGTAGCAAACATTACAAAATGACTGGCTGAAGTGAAATCACAGCAATGCTGAGGCCCTCCTCATTATAAGCCATGGCACTACAGTTTCATTAACATGGAAACACCACAGGCACTGTAAGAGTTAAAAATAGAAAGGGAAAACGTAGTCATTTTCCTTGTGTTCTGGGACGTGCCATCTACTTTTGAAATCCAAACCAGCAGATGAAGCCATTTCAAACACTTACAGGACTGTTACACTGCACTCCTGATGCTCCCTTGCTTACATGAGAAGATTTAGAGGCTTTGATTTAGAGCTTCTTTGCTGGCAACATTTTTAAATGGGTGCATTTTGAGCTCTGGAAACCATTTCTAACATAACACCCAACCTTGTTTGTGCACATCACCACTCCACGCTCCCCCCTGAACACCACTAGTTTGTTAAGGTAAACTAAACTATGATCTAAAGTAGGGCCCAAACCATCACTCACTGACACACACGAGCAAACTGAACACAGCGTTTTGATGGCTACTATCTAGTATCAGACAACTTCAGGAGCAGTAAAAAAGCAGAAGGCACCACAGAGTTTCTAAAGATCACAGAATCATTCATAATAGAAAAGACCCTGGGGATCACCGAGTCCAACCATCAACTCTACTTCTACAAAGTTCACTCTTAAACCAGATCCCTCAGTAACACATCTAAAGGACCTCTGAATACCTCCAGCCCCCTCATTTGGCATCCTGTTCTAGTGGCCAACTACTCTTTTGGGGTAAAAGTCTTTCCTAATATCCAGTTTAACCCTCCCCTGCTGCAGTTTGAACCCGTTCCCTCTTGTTCTATCACTAATCACCTGTGAGAAGAGACCAGTACCTGGGTCTCCACAAGATTAAGAAAATAAATGTATTACAAGTGATGACACTGTCACCCATCCCAGACACCTTTGCCCAATCTCTTTCTGAGAAGCACAACATGTTATTACTTCCATACATACAGGTCAATGTCATCAGAGTTGCAAAGGTGTTCAAAAAGAGGGCTCAGGTAAAGGCAGTTAGATATTTAGATCTGAAACCAATCCCGCATTAGATCATCCTGCGTTTTGAAGGTAGCACCATAACCCTGCAACCTGCTTTGTATGTGAAAACCTCTGCAGCGCTGCAGAAGTGATGGAGATACTGACTAAACCAAGGCACAGCAACTCTAAATTAGCCATAACAGGCAAATATAATTCCACACAACTTTTGCATGAGTCTAGGTTTAATTTGCTTTACAGGACAGTTGGCCAACCAACGACATTTTTCATCACAACATCCTCTTTGTTCAGCAAATCTCATTCTCCTTTCCAAAAGAGAATTCAGTGTAGACTGGGAGCGCTCAGTGCCTTGCTGTCGAGATGAGCGCACACGGAGTTTTCTTTACAAAACAAAGCAATTCAGTAAAAAAAAAAAATGCAGAACAATGTAATGAGTCGGATAACTTGTGGCTGTGTTACCTTTACAAACCATGCCAATTGAGCTAATTTTCTGTAGGTTTTATTAGAAAAAAGCAGCAGATCAACATTACAGTTCAGAGACTAATCTAAATATGCGCTTGACAATGAAGGACATTGGGAAAAGGATTCCAGCAAACCTGCTCTGCCAGGCTCCTGCTACTCTTATCATGTATCTTCTGGCTTTCTGCTGACTGTAATCAAACAAGGAACTGAAGATTTATTGCTATGAAAATAAAACCATTGTCCACTAGTAGGAGTCTTGGGCACTGAGTGAATTCTTTCAAGTTAACTTGATAAATTCAGAGTGTACCTTAAACTTGTGTTTAACCATCAAAGTCCTGACCCAGGTATAAAATGAAACAGCAGGTCTGGACCCAAAAACCAAAGGTATAAAACCCAAAAGGTCAGACAGCGCACATGAAACCTCCCGTTTCCAGAGAGATATGATTCCAACAGCCAAGAAATGAAAACAAAATGGAAAGAAAAAAAGTTGATCTGACATTCAAGAGCTAAGTTTATTCTTCTGCTCATTTTGTTTGCACCCAAAATAATTTTAGACTCACCAGAAAAAAAGAAAGAAATATTTCTGGACTATCACACCATTGGAAAAAGAGAAACAATTGCCTCTGCACTTGGTTATTTTCCCCACTGAGGTATAAAATCTACATATAAATTTGATACTGCACTATAACAAATTGTACTTCTCATAGTTCTGATTTAGTTTCCATTAAAACCCTGTTTGCTTTCCGCTGTTTTAAACCATGGAACTCTCATTTCATGTTACTGAACCTGGTTTCCAGCTTCCCCTCTCATTGATTTGTGGATCTATATTTAGTAGTCTGGTTACCGCTGCTAACCAGGAAAATAAAACTCTTGGAACTTTCTTCATTACAACAGCACTTTCAGCAGAGGTTACTGATGTGCAAGCAAACTACGATGATATGCGGCTCTTCGGAGAGACTATTTCATTGATTATGTTTCCACTGGCCAAACGTTCTCTACATTATTTGCTGGAAGAAACTCTTTTGATCCTGTAAACATCAGTGGGCGCAGTTTCACTAGTACATGTGGTAGTTTCACATCCTCGTTCAGGAAGGCTGGTTCACAGCTACCAAGGTGCTGCAGGAGTCCTAATGGCTGATGAACTGCGTATTCTGCCAGGCAGAAGTTTCTTCTGTTGCTACTTAAATGAGTAGCCAAAACATCAGCCAAGGTAGCCCAGTCAATCCTCACTTTACTTTAGAACCTCTCAGAATATCTCTGGAAGGGTGACATTGCGGAGTAGCCACTGCTGGGAGCGGCTGCCATTGCAGTCTCTGATGCTGGGTACCTGGCTGTCATCTTCGGTAGCTTTGTCCAGGCACTGGTTACTGTTCACATGCAACAGGGTTAATTTCTTGAAGACAAAAAAAAAACCAAGTTAGTTTGGCAAAAGCCACCAGGCATAAGCTGAGCACAACAGTTTCCAGTGGCTGTGAAAAATCTTCCATAACTAAGCAGGAACTACACAAGAACTCTTGGTTATCAACTGCAGATCCTAACCCTAAACAACACTTCAATATGCTATTTGATACTAAAACCACTGCTTCATGGAGAACAGGACAATCGGAACTTTCAAATGACATCCACAGAATCAGAGGCTGGAAAAGCCCTCTGAGCTCATCCAGCCCAGCCCAGGACCTAACATCACCACGCTGGCCACACCAGGGCAACTAAGGGCCACAGACAGGCTGTCCTTCAATGCTTCCAGAGATGGGGACTCCACTGTCCTGGACAGTCCATTCCAGGGTCTGATTCCCCTTTTTTGTGAGGAAGGGCTTCCTATCATCCAACCTAACCCTCCCCTGGCAGCTTCAGGCCCTGCCCTCTTGTCCTAGCACTAAATGACTGGGAGAAGAGCCGCCCCCCCCCACTACAACCTTCCTTTCAGGAAGCTAAACACCCCCAGCTCCCTCAGCCTCTCCTCATCAGCCTTTCCCTCCAGTCCCTTCCCCAGCCTCACTGCTCCTCTGGACCTGCTCCAGCCCCTCAATCTCTTTCTTGAAGTGAGGGGCCCACCACTGCCCCCAGAGCTCAAGTTGTACTTGGGATACTACAAGTACTAACATTACTCATTTAATTAACTCAGGTGAACTACCTACATGAAAAGCAAGAATGAATGGTTTCCAAGACTTCAATTTGTAATTTTGATTAACATTGGTTTAATTTTATTAAGACATCACAACTGAATCTGTCACAAGATCCTCACGGTTAGCTTTTACTGGTCTCGTATCTGG
Source organism: Upupa epops (assembly GCA_013397515.1). Classification (NCBI taxonomy): domain Eukaryota; kingdom Metazoa; phylum Chordata; class Aves; order Bucerotiformes; family Upupidae; genus Upupa; species Upupa epops. The sequence goes on from VZRI01003390.1 coordinate 121,370, forward strand.
AATACTTTCCCATTACTGATCCAATCTTAAGACAACACTACACAGACTATCCTAGACCCACAGAATCTTTCTGTTTGGAAAAGACATTTAAGATCATCAAGTGCAACCATTAATCTATTCTACCAAGGTCACTGCTCAACCCTGTTCTCCACAACTTTCAAACACATGCAGGGTTGTCAATCCAACCCCCTCCCTGGGTAGCCTGTTCTGAGGCCTGTCGGCCCTTTGTGGTGCTTTGGCTCTGGCTGAGAGCCTGGTGCCCACCAAAGCTGCTCTATCACTCCCCACTTCTTAAATTGACAGGGGAGAGAAAAATATGGTGAGAGACTAATGGGTAAAGACAACAACAGTTTAATAAATTGGAAGCCACACACATAGGGCAAAGGCAAATCATAAAGCTTATTCTCTCCTTCCGATCAGCAGAAGGTGTTTCTAGAAAGCAGAGTCAACACACCTCCAGCTACCCCGACAAACAGCACTGTGAGTGATGTCACACATGGGGAGGATCAGCTCCATCAACACATCCTTTCCACAAAGGAGTCTTCCCTTATGTCTAGCCTAGACTTTCTCCAGAGGACCAACAGCACGTTGAAAATGTTCTGAAAGCTCCCCAAAGACTCACTAGGTAAGGAGTTCAATACAGACACAATACTGAGTGCCATCACCATAGATTAATTACAGAGGGAAAATAAACCCGATTTCTATCCTGTTTTCACTGTCAGATAGTGGCCCCACAGTCCAGGATGCTGGTGTCAGCCCATGCTGAAACTCAAGTTGTCTCATTTCAAAATCACAAATGATCTGAAGACTTACCACTGGATCATATTCCCAAAGCTGATTTCCTTTTAGATGGTGGCACTTGAGCATTGTTACTGGGCCATTAAGTTTGGATACATCTAAACATAAATCATCTGTTCGGATTTCTTTGTTGGCAGTGTATGAGAAAACCTAGCCATAAAAAGAAACAGAGGAACTGAGAAACAAGAAAGGCCACATAAAAGATTCCTGGGGGCAGGAGGAAGGAAGAAGATTTGTGCATCATTTCATTAATATCTATTATTTTTTCCTTTCTTTTCCCTTCAGCAAAGTTAGGAAGATATTTTGAGAGTTTTTTTAGAGAACAAACTACATGAACAAACTTTTCAGTCTAAACTGACTTTTAATTGTTGAATTACTTCCTATATAGAAACAGGAGATCCTCCAACACAGGTCATCTCCGGATATTGCAATTAATCAAGAACTATTAACAAAGTAGAACAAAACCCCAGGTGTAAAGTAAATTCCAGGACTGACGCAAAGGAAAATGCACTTTAAAGAGTGTCTTGGGTACAGGGAAGTTTGTTTTAAACACCAGCCAGGAGGTCTAACTAGAAGACCATTTCAGAGAACCTACAGGAGGTGAAGTCTACCTTACAATGGTCTCCTCCTCCTTCATTTTTTGAGTTGAAAGTTGATGTAAAACCTATTGCTGTCAGTTCTCAAAAACCTACAACTGAGGAGCCACTGATTTTTCTCATGCATTTACTTTTACAGGCACCTTCTTCCAGTTCCCTAAACTTTCCATGTATTTTAAAGATAATTCCTGGAAGACCCAACAACCGTCCCAATGAGAAACAGTCCTCCAAAAAATTCAGTGAAGTAAAGTAACTTGGTAAGAAAATGTCACCTGATTGCCACCCATTCCATGGCAGTTGAAGATTCCAACTTTCTCATTTTCTTTTCTTGCCATGTTATCCAGACATTGATTTGTCTCCACGTTTCTTATCTAGGAGTGAAGAAAAGTGTATCAAAGGACTTTATTTGTAGAAGAGAACTAGGTCCCTATCAATCACACCAGCACCAGTTCTCTCTGCTATGTATCAGTGGTTAATGAAATGTAACCTATACAAACCACAGTACAATGAGACCACTGTATGAGACTCAAACTCCCAAGGACATGTTCAAGCTATCAAGTTCCAGACCCACATTTACTTCTGTGCTTTCATCAGGGGATCCTTCCCTCTTGGATAACTCTTTTTGCTCAAAGACTCAGCTACAACTGAGTCTCCAGTGTGAAACCTTCAGACGTTTTACTCCCCTAGGCACAGTAGGTTTAATTCCTTTTGAAATCATGGGTGACTGGGTCCACTTTACTTACTTCTCGAGTTTCAGTCTTTAACCCCTGTATTATTAGATAGTAAGCAAGCAGGAATGTCAAGTCCCCTGATAGCAGCACAAATGCCTGTTTCATTTATTTAGAAGCATGTATTTTAGAAACAAACAGTAAAGTATCACTCTACAACAGGCTCAATATCTGTCTTGATTTATAGAGGAGAGTAGATGGCTACTTACTGAAGAAAGCATCATCTGTTATTATCTCTACAGTAGCAACTTTAAAGACAAAACTAGACTTTTGGTGGGTTTGGGGTCAAGTTCAGAGCAGTCCTTAAATGAAGGACCCTAAACCCCGTTTGACCTGGTTTAGCTTCTTTACGCAAAGCTCTGCTCATACTCTATGTCGAGAACATCATGCAGCCTGCAAGAATATCTCTAAAGCTCTTCTATGTGTCATTTAGCACTGCAGTAGAAAATTGAGAACACCTGAATTACAGCCCCGTGTGCCAGATTTGCTTTCTGCCCCATGGTGATGCCAGATGCATTGCTTTATAGGAACACTGGTGTGGGATGTTGGAGCTTGCTGCAGGTAACCTGCCTGCACGACTCAGCTCAGAATACAACCTCCTGTGCAATGTACTTGAGATAAATACTTTGAATAAAGTCTCACCTCTCCCAGAGAAAAGTAATGTCGTGGAATTTGTGAATCAGGATAAACATTCTCCAGGTACCAGGAGAAAGGTCTGCACTGGAGCTTGCGCCGTAATCCCAGTCGGGATGATATGTCCCCATAATCAACTTTAGTGACTCCTGCAGAAACAAAGAAACCTTTACTCAGTAGCTGCTAATAAATGTGGTATCATTCCACTTAATACTGAAATCAGCAGTTATCAGAGGAGAAATGCTAAAGCTGTTACATTCACTATCCCCCGTGGTAGCTGGGGTGCACACTGATGCAGCCTAACACAGCAGACTCCTTCCAGAGAGCAAGAATTCCATTGTAATTTCATTCCGCAAGCCAGGTATCACCTGCTGGACTTTTCCTCATCTACCTAACTGCACAAAGAAACAGTAGGCAAGCAGCCTTTACACTGGGAACTAATTCTATGATTCTAATTCTTTAATAATTCAGTGTTTGTTCAATATAAGAGCAGCATTTGCATTCAGCGAAGGCTGTTACCATGTTTTTGTGGTTTTCTGCTCCTCCCTTATCAAAGGGCTCATTCTTCCTGTACTTCCCCACTTCTCTATGCTTGTTTTAATACCATCTGAAAATTAATACGTGCAAGTCCCATTGCACATGAGTTGAGAGAGGTGTGTGTGATGCATCTGCCTCTCTACTTAGAGGCCTTTGGATTACCCCTAAAACTAAAGACCTGTTGAAACTCGGTTCTTGACCCTCTTCCTGTCACACTGTGTTATGAAATGGACCTGCCAGCAGATGGTGCATTGCTACTCAATTAAGACAGAGTTGTGTAATTTCAGCTAAACATGTGTAAATACCAAGGCAAACATTAGTCGTTTCAATGTTCCAGACAGAAAAAATACAGTACTTAGGCATTCAGGCTTTTTAAAACCCAAGCAAACCAAAACCAAACCAATCAACCAAAATGTCTGATGGAATTTAACAAACATGCTGGAGAACTGTCCTGATAATGGAATGAAAGCTAAATCAGGTTTTAGTGACACTGGCCCTCTACTCTGTCCTGGTGAGACCTCACCTGGAGTCCTGCATTCAGCTCTGGAGCCATCAGGAAAGGGACCTGATGGCACAGGTCCAGAGGAGGCCAAGAAAATGATCAGGGGCCTGGAGCCTCTCTGCAACAAGAACAGGCTGAGGGAGCTGGGCTGGTTCAGCTTGGAGAAGAGAAGGCGCTGGGAGGACCTGAGAGTGACCTTTCAGTCCCAGAAGGGAGCTACAGGAAGGCTGCAGAGGGACTGTTCATAAAGGCCTGGAGTGATAGGATGAGGGGCAGTGGTTTCACATGAGAGAAGAGCAGACTTAAATGGGCTGTTAGGAAGAAGTTCTTGAGCAGGAGGGGCTAAAAAGGCTGCCTAGAAAGGAGTTGAGGCCCCATCCCTGGAGCTATGCAAGGTGAGGCTGGACAAGACTCCAAGCAACCTGTTCTAGTTGAGGATATCTCTGGTTTCTGCAGGGAGATTGAACTAGATGCCCTTTGGAGGTCCCTTCCAACCTGGCCCATTCTCAGACTCTATGAGCCTTTCAATAAAGAAGCTTTTCCTAATGTCCAACCTAAACTTCCCTTGGCACAACTTTCAAATAGGTTTTGAATCGCCACTCTTGTACGTGTTTCTAGTTGTGGAGATCTGGAGCTTAGGGACAGGCTTTAGCAGTAGCCTTGTCACAATTGAGTTAATGGTTGGATTTAATGATTTAACAGGTCTCTTCCAACCTAATCAACTCTACGAATAGCTATATTGCTCGCATTCCCAATTAATGCTAATAGGAAATACTTGCTGAAAACAGGAATATATGAAATCAGCCAGTATGTGTTTTGAATGCAAGCTTAGCTGCTTTGCAAGATGTAGACTCTATCCCTTCTCTATGTTCCCTGCCAACCATAAATAGAAAAGTTACCCTTTCCAGGCTGTTCATACTGAACCTTGACTTACCATGCTTGGCTACAGACAAGAAACTAGATCTACTGATCTACTGTTAAGCGTAACAGGCCTATGTCTCTGGCTGGATGCCCTCTTGCTCAGATAATTCTGCAGCACTGTCTTTTCGGTCCCTCTGCCTGCCCAACTTAGCTCCAGTGCAATGGAAGGTACTTTCTGGGGCAAACAATAATGTTAATTCCTGTAACAAGGTAGTCAAGGCTCTACCCCAGAGAAGCTCACTGAAGCTACTCTTTAGGACACCTTCAGCTTCCTTGTTAGGGTGCAAGAGGCTGCTGGATGACAAGGACACAGGCTGGACAAGTTGCAGGAGGGTGCAAGGAGCTGGAACCCAGACTCACATACAGCACAAGGAAACCACACTGACTACAAGTACCCATGCTGCAGCTTTAGATTAAGGATACCAACAAATTCTACAGCATTGCCATTAATTAGTGGCTTAGAGAAGGGTAGGAGGTAGCTATGGTAAGGAAGCCTAAAGCTTCGTGGCTGTTGTTGCAGGAAGGGGCAGCTTCCCCTTGCCCTGTTTCAGAGTTCTGCTGTACCTCTTGTGCTGACATGGGTGCTAATTTAACCAGTAGAGAGCCTGCCCACAGGCAAATAATCCTGACCAGTCCAGCAAGTCTAAACACTCAACACAGAGGAGTGGTAAACAAGCAAGAGACAAAGCCCAATTGCCTGCTATGAGAGGCGGGCAGCAAGCAGCTGTCACCATCTCTTGAAACCTTACCTTGGACAACCTAGTCCAGGTGTTTTAAACTGGAGAAAGTGATGAAAGGCCAACACTAGAAATAAAGAAATGGCAGAGTCCACAGAACAGAATGACCCAAGCCAGAAATCAAACTATTCACCTACATGCACTGGGTCTGTTTTCTGAAAGCTTGACAGGAAAAGATCTGTGAAACAGCACCCTGATGTAACACAACTGTCTGTAAATGTGTTGGCTAATGAGAAGAGAGCAGAGCTAGTGCCATTACTGCCATGGAGAATAGCTGCTGCGTGCAAAGGGATGAGCTCGAGGCTGTCTGAGCAGTAGCTGTTGCAACACCTTCCTGCTCAACATCCATCTGTACCTAAGCACTTCCAAGCAGAAAGAAGACTTCCAAAATGCATGAAAGCATAAAACAGGCAAGGAAGAGTTTCTTACAGGAAAAAACGGATTACAGGCTTAGTTTTTCAAGAGGGCAGCTTTCCCTTTAGCTACATTACATTAACACTAAACAGTGCCTGGAATTCCTGCCCTTCAAGCTGTAAGTTGCTTTTCCCCAGAAAACAGAGTGCATTTAGCAGGAAAGCTACCTGAGAATCTGAGGTTTGCTTTTCTGGACCAATCCTTCTGCGAGTCACTATTTTAAGGGAGCAGAAGAAAAAGATATAAAGGAGGAAATGTGTTGTTAGCTATGCCCAGGGATGCCTGTCAGTGTATTACCACCTCCAAAATGAATTTTCCTACCTACGTCAACTAATACATAAAACAACCGGGATGCACTGAGGATTGCCTCTGTCCTCACTCATCTGATGGCATCCAGGCTGGCGAACCAGCACCAGCTTAAAAATCCTCACCTGACTTCTTGCAAGCATTCCTGACACTGTCACAGTAGTACTCCCAAGTGTACATGTCTATTTGGTATGAGGTTCAACAAGGCCAAGTGCAGGGTCCTACACTTTGGCCACAATAGTCCCCTGCAGAGCTAGAGACTGGTGGATGAGTGGCTGAAGAGCAGCCTGGCAGAGAGGGACCTAGCAGTACTGCTTGACAACCGGCTGTACCGGAGCCAGCAGGGTGCCCAGGTGGCACAAAAGGCCAATGGCATCCTGGCTTGTATCAGCAATAGTGTGGCCAGCAGTAGTCGGGATGTGATTTCCCCCCTGTATTGGGCACTGGTGAAGCCTCACCTCATGTACTCAGTACAAGCTGTGGGGATCCTGAGAGGAAAACAACATGAACCTGTTGGAGCAAGTCCAGAGAAAGGCAATGAAGATGCTCAGAGGATTGGAACATCCCCTGTGAGGACAGGCTGACAGTTCAGCCTGAAGAGGAGAAAGCTTCAGGGAGATCTTGCAGCATCTTTTCAGTGCCCAAAGGGGGTCTTCAGGCAAGTTCAAGAGAGACTTTTTACAAGGGTATGTAAGGATAGGACAAGGAATAGTGGCTTTAAACTGAAAGAGGGCAGATTTTGATCAGATGCAAGGAAGAAATTCTTCACCATCAGGGTGCTGAGGCACTGGAACAGGCTGCCCAGACAATCTATGGAAGTCTCATTCCTGAAAGTGTTCAAGGCCAGGCTAGATGAGGCTTCTGTCATCTAGCAGAAGGTATGTCATCATCTATCAGAAGCTATGTCTTTCAGTTCAAACTACTCTGTGGTTTTATGATTATGAAATGTACGTGGATGTTTTTGGTTTTGCAGTACTACAGCTCAGATACCTGATGTTCCACTGAGCTTTAATTCTACTGCACAGGAAGCTCACACATAAATCACTTGTATTTAATCAATAAAAAAGCAAGATGACTTCAGGGCACACCGCTGGCTATGAACAGTAGTTTTCAATTAAGCCCTTCCTTTTTGTACCTCTTATGTGAGGTCTATCCAATGACTCAAAGAAATAACACTTTTAGTTAAACACTCGTGTTGTTTTCCAGCAGTAATGACATTTTAGGTCTTAATAAGCATGTCTCACAACCAAAGAGCTGCTCACCTGGGGAAATGATGTAAAAAAAGTTTTTGAATTCATCCATCCAGACTTCCGCAAGCCGCCTGTTATTTTTGTTGATGATCTGCCCTGTTCCTCCTGGAAAAGTGTATGGTGTTGCTTTCCTGAACACGTGCCCAACATGTGAACACGTGACGATTTCCAAAGTGCCACCACACTGCCAGATCTAAAAGCGACAGAACAAATCACTGCAAAACTTGTTAAACAGAGTTAAAAAAATGTTCATTACTTGCTGCTGTTCAAGTTGGAGAAACATTAGTTGAGGTATAAAACAAATCTTGTGGATGCAAACTCAAAATGGATCAGCACTATGGCCTTGTGGTCAGGAAGACCAGTAGGGTGTTGTGATGGATCAAGAGGAGTGTGTCCAGCAAATCAAGGGAAGTTATTTTACCCCTTTAAGAGTAGTGAGGCCACACCTGGAATGCTTTGTCCAGTTCTGGTTTCCCCAATTCAAGAGGAATGGAGAATTGACTGAGAGTTCAACACAGAGCTACGAGGATGACTGGGGGTCTGGAACAACTGCCTTATGAAGAGAGATTGAGAAAACTGTGACTCTAGTTTGGACAAAAGAAGGCTATGAGGGGATTTAATTACTGTCTATAAATCCATGAAGGCTGGGTGTCAAGAAGAAAGGAGTCTTTGCAATTGCATCAGAAAGGACAAGGGGTAATGGATGCAAGCTTGAACACAGCAAGTTTCACCTCAATATAAGTTTACTATAATTACCGTAAGGATTATTAAACATTGGAATGGATTACCCGGGGAGGTTGTGGAGTACCCTCCTCTGGAGATGTTTCAGACTTGTTTGGATAAGATTTTGTGGAGTTGATTTGGGATTTTAGGTGGTTATGCTTTTCAGTAACCTGCATCTTGCTTGAGCAGGAGGGTTGAACCTGATGGATTCTGAAGGTCTCCTCAAAGCCTAACAAACTCTAAACTGTGTGTAAATAAATATTGCTTGGAAGAGAACTGTGTGCCTGTATCCTGTTCAACAGGTAAAGAAGTTCACTAGCCTTATTCGTAAGGTACTATGAGAAAGAGTACATCAGGCATCTCAGCAAAAAGGCATCAACAAGAGATTAAGAAGTGACTAAGCTGACAGTGAAGAAAAGGAAGAGGTTCCTACGAACAACGAAGAAGTAATAGGTGGTGGGCAATCTGTCCAAAAGAGTCCATTACAAGACAGACTCTCCATGTAAAAAAACCCATAAACTTCCCACATAAAGTTTCCGAAAAGATTTTCAATTTTGATTTGGACTTACAACCTGAAAAGCTGAGGTATTCACCTCTCTACACTCCAAGCTGATGAGTGAAATGAATGGAAATGGTGCTATTTGTAGGAAAAGTGAGATCAACACTAGTTCGGCTGACATCTGAATGGACACAAGCAGCCATCATGTTAGAAAAACAGCAAGAAGAGAGTTTTTAGTATTTCACCACCACATTAAACCATGCACTAACAGCATCACCCTTACCTTACCCTCCCTAGTTGGCTTTTCTAAGTGAACTGCTTTTCAAACACACACACACATTTTCATTGTCCAGACTGACCAACCCAGCATTTTACCCATGAAGTTCTGCCAACTGTTCAGTAACTGCAGCAGGAGAGGACACTGATGTGGGCAGCAGGTTCGTGTTTAACAGAACTCAAGACACGCTGTTCTAAGTAACAAAATGCTGATGAGTTTTACCTACCCTGAAAGAAATCTCCAAGTTCTCTCCACCCCAAATATCCATTCCAGCATCATATGTTCCAATTTCCTGGAAGTAATCTCTATCTATTGAAAAAAGACCTCCTGCCATTGTAGGTGTCCTGGGAGGGAAGAAGACAGAAAATAAGCATCAGTCACTATGAAAACATAACTTAAATAGAATCATAGTTAGTGAAGATGGAAAAGCCCTCTGAGCTCATCCAGCCCAGCTCAGGACCTAACATCACCACCATATTGGCCAGACCAGGGCACTAAGGGCTGTCCTTCAACTCCTCCAGGGATGACGACTCCACCACTGCTCTGGGCAGTCCATTCCAAGGTCTGACCACCCTTTACGGGAGGAAGGGCTTCCTAACATCCAGCCTAACTCTCCCCTGGCAGCTTAAGACCCTGCCCTCTCATCCTGGTTCTGGTTGTCTAGGAAAGGAGCCTGACCCGCACCTGACTACATCTTCCCTTCAGGGAGTTGTAAGAAGGGGAGAAGGTCCCCCCCGAGTCTCCTCTTCTCCAGGATGAACACCCCCAGATCCCTCAGCCTCCTCATCAGATTTTCCTTCCAAATACATTTTTATTCCTCAAATTGCTAACACACTCCTTCTCAGTAGGCTCCCAACCAAACTCAGTTACCACTGATGTACTTGCTAGCTCAACATTTTCCAGAGATGGATCCAATGACAGTTCTCTTTATTTTCTCACTTCAAACTGGAGTCTGGATGAACGGCCCTATTCCTGAGAAAAACTTCGGCCTCTAATTCTGGTAAATCATAAAAAAGAAGCTAGTTTCCTACAGGAAGTTTCTGCCTCTGGTAACTATTTTTGGAAAAGTTAGGAGAGGTCACCAAGCCACCTGTTTGCTTTCACTATTACTGCTTCAGACAAGAAAACTGGATTGGTCAGGGATACATCTAGAATGTCTTTAAAAATTCCTCAGTGAAAAGAAACCAATAGAACTGTGCTAGTTTCTCCCAACTTTGGCAACATCTCCCAAATTTCCTTTTTTTTTTAAATCAACCAATATGTAACAGCTTACTTAGTAAGCTAAATAATAGGTATATGATTAGGGTGATGGTTTAACTTTTGTAGTTTAAGTGTACAAAGTATGCAGACTTAGCGTAAATAATTTTCTATTGCTAACCATCTCCCTGCAATGCTCCGGGCTATTTCTGAGACATCAAATACAAGGTTGGCCACAGCATTAATGATTTATGTGTCTTTTTTCTCCTATAAAAGGAAAGGAGTGAGAGCTGGGAAAAACGATTGGTTATATCCTGAGAAGACTTGGTTTACTGAGTAAGGTTCAATAAGAATTGCTAACAATGAGCTTCAAGTACATCAGTATAAAAACTAGCTCAAACCTAGTAACACACTGGCAGTTAACGTAAGAATCAGGAAGTTATTTCTGAAGTGACAAGCTGATCGCCTTCTCATGTTACCAATAGCCAGCTCATGGAAAAGAGCTTTAATGCTGTTCCTTCAACCACACAGAAATGATGCTACAACATAATTGATTCAGTATGTACGAGAGAATTAACCTGGAAGATGAACGCTTTAAGTAACTGGATAATGTCTCTTTACCTAACAGGAAGGGTTCGATCTCCTTTCCGTCGATCCATCTCTCTCTGAGGAACAGGATACCAGCGAAAGTTCAATTTCCAGTTGAATCCACCATATGTCATGTCAGAACCTGCCATGTATTCAAAGGTGTCATCGCTAATCACATCAATGATGGGACACACGACTGTTCTCCTAGAAAAAGGACAGTATCAAACTCTGGTTAATCAAGCGTCCAACTAGTTGTTTGGGATTTTTTTCTTTTTTAATTTTATTTTGGTTTTAACAGAGTTTCATATAGTTTGCCATCTCTTAACAACAGCAGTCAAATGATCATTACCATGAAACACAGTCAAATCCTGTCTTGCTAACTCATCCCAAGGAAAATTGAATTGGCTGGATGGTTGCACTCAAGAGAGTTGTGGTCAATGGCTCCAAGTCCAAATGGAGAACAGTGACGAGTGGCGTCCCTCGAGGGTCAAAACCAGTGCTGTTTACCATCTTTGTGGATGATACGGACAGTAGCACTGAGTGCACCCTCAGCAAGTTCACCGATGACACCAAGCTGTGAGGTGGACATGTTGGAGGGAAGGGATGCCATCTCATGCCAACCTCAGGCGATTCAGCAAGGCCAAGTGCAAGGTCCTGCACCTGGGTTGAGGCAATCCCAGGCACAAATACAGGCTGGGTAGTGAACAGATGGAGAGCAGCCTTGAGGAGGAGGACTTGGGGGTGATGGTTGACAAAAAACTCAACATGAGCTGGCAACATTCACTTGTGGCCCAGAAAGCCAACCGCATCCTGGGCTGCATCAAGAGAAGTGTGACCTTCCCCTCTGTTCTGCTCTTAAGAGACCCCATTTGCAGTACTGCGTCCAGTACTGGAGCCCTCAACACAGGAAGGAGATTGAACTGTTGGAACGTGTCCGGAGGGCCATGAGGATGATTGGAGAGCTGGAGCACCTCTCTTACAGGGACAGGCTGACAGAGTTGAGGCTATTCAGCCTGAAGAAGAGGAGACTCAGGGGAGATCTTAAAGAGGCGTTCCAGTACCTGAAGAGAGCTACAGGAAAGCTGAGCAGGGGCTGTTTCCAAGGGCTTGTAGTGGTAGGACCAGGGGTAATTGTTTCAAGCTGGAAGAGGGGAGGTTTAGACTGGAAGTCAGGAGAAAGTTCTTCGCGATGATGGTGCTGAGACATGGGAACAAGTTGCCCAGGGAGGTTGTGGCTGTCCCCTCCCTGAAGTGTTCAAGGCCAGACTGGCTGGGGCCTTGAGCAACCTGGTCTAGTGGGAGATGTCCCTGCTTGTGGCAGAAGAGTTGAAACTAAATGACCTTTAAGGTCCCTTCCAAGCTGAAGCATTCTATGAATCTTTGAAAATGTACTTTTCTGGAACGGTTTTGGCAATACCAGCTCTTTTTTAAATACCATTTGCATTATTATCAGTAATAAATTGTCAGCCCTTTGCAGATGGAAAACCTGGTCACAGCTTTCCTGGTTCCACAGTGATTTTACACAATACAAGAGGTGATTGTTTCTAGTTGAGTGGTCGAAGTACCTTTCTGGTTATGATATTAAAATATTTCAGGACTGAGAAATGGTAGTCATTGCTAACAAAGAGCTACTACAGCATCAGAGTCAACAGGAAGAGGCCTCCTTGCTGTTGTCCTGACATTACTAGGATATATTCTCACAGCAACTAATTCTAATCATCCTAAAGACACTCCATCAGCTGTCCTCAGGCTTTCTCATGGAAAGCTCTATAAAAAGATTCAGGGATTTCAAGTAAAAATAAAGGACTTATTTAGTTGAGACATTTGCACAAATTATAACAATTTATGTGCCATAGTCTCTAAAAGAGTGTATTCATGCTACCTTCTTTCTCAGCACAGTGCTGAATACAGATTCTTTATTACTTTTTTAACGTGCATGGCTGTACTTTGTAATGTTAATACATACTTAATGCATTCTTCATATCTGGTCTGATGTGCTGTTTTGAATAAAGAGACCACTGTGTAACTGCAGTGTTACTGCTCACACAGAGCAGGATTACTTATCTGGTAAAGCAGATGTTTCTCTTAGTTGTTTTTTTTTTGCCCACCACATAGACTCATAGGCTCATAGAATTATAGTGTTGGAAGGGGCATCCAAACATCATCTAGTCCAATTCCCCGCTTCAACAAGCAAGGCCATCACTCACTAGACTGCCCAGAGCCCCATCCAGCCTGACTCTGAATGGCTCCAGGGATGCAGCCTCCACCTCCTCCAGAGATCCATCACCATTCAAGAACTTTTTCCTGATGTCTGTTCTATATGTACCCTTTTCCAGCTTCAAACCCCAGTCCCTTGATCAGTTGTTCCCTGCGCCTGTGCAGTCTTCCCCAGCCTTCTGACAGCCCCTTTCATGGATTGGAAGGTCACTGTAAGGGCTCCCCAGAGCCAGCTCCTCTTCAGATTGAAGAAGTGATGCTGGAAGTGTCAGTAAATGCTTGACTTCAATACAACTTTCATTGCACTGTCATGGATGCGAGTGTTCACTTGAGACTGAAATATAAACCTGTGCTATTACTACAGCGTGGATTGGTATGTATCCAGTAATTATTCTCACTTTAAAAAATATATCCCAGAAGATCAAGGATACAAATGCAAAAGAAAACAAATCACAATGACACACTGAAAGCTGGAAACACCTGATAGTTAACACTCACAGTGTTCTTTTACATGGAGGGCTCCATTTCTTCCTCAAGAGTATCTTCCCCAATTAATGAAAAAACAGGCCAAGCTGCAGATGGAAGACTCCACTCTCGCTCCAGTCTCCTGTTGTTTGTCATGTTTACTTTTTAAAAGTTTTCCTGGATTAAGTTTTTATCCTTACACCAGTGAGAATTTATCCGGCCCTTCAGGAAGTAGACTTGGACTTGTAGGCTGTGTTGCAATCCTTCAAACATTTCTTAATGACCCAAAAACCCAACATGGAGCGACAGAAGCAGAATTACCTGTCAGCTTTGATCCTTGCCAGCAGTGGTTCAAGCCAGCCTACTGTACATTCACAATGAGCATCTAAGAAGGTGATGACTTGGCCTTTCGAAGCAGCAGCACCCTTTAGTCTGGCTCTAATCAAGCCAGAGCGCTGTTCCATTCGAATCACATGAACAGGTACTTTTAATTTTCTCACATAACTCTCCAGTGGTCTTTTCAAGAAGTCTGCAAAGAATCATCAAAACCAGGGAAACTGTCAGTCACACAGTTCAGCTTTGCTTTTTTTTTAATGAAGAAAGATCTTCCCATTTCTGCCCTTTGCCTATTTTCTCAGCTAGTTTTCTCTGATCTTTGTTCTACACTTCACAGTATGGCCTTCCACATCCCCACATCCTTTCTACATCATGGACAACAAAAAATGAAGTGAGTGTTGACCATTTACACAGAAAGTCAATGGGATAGGAAAGGTTTTGTTGTGGAACAGACTCCTACTTTGCACAGGCACAAGCACTCTTGAACAAAACCCTTCTCTACCAAGGGTTCTGCCTAGCTGAATGCAATGAATTACCTCCTGCAGGAGTGTAACTTGCAGATAATTTGTTTGCAAGCACTTTAAAAGAGGATCACCTTCATTTTTTAACTTTCCTGAGATTTTTCTGGCTAGTTTTTTTTCCATTACATTATCACTGCAAGCCCTAAAAACAAGAATAAAGAAAAATTCAGTTGTGCATACATGAATACCTGTAACGTCAATGAACCTCAGCCTAGCTGTTCAGAAGAAAACAGCCATAACCAACTCCTCTTTGCCTATGCACTCAGAATTACTTGTACCACAAATTGCTGCCACAATTACCACAAATAAACAAAGTTCTCATTGCTAGGCACTGGCTCTGTCCCTCATGAAAAATCAAGACTATGGTGGGCGCTGCCAAAGGGAGAACAAAGAGTTGAGGGAGAACAGCACGGACAGGCACAGAAACAGACTTCTGCAGTGACTTGTGGAATGCAGACCTGTAAATAGTTTTAGAGCTTCAGAAGATATTAGATTATACACTCAAAGCATATGGGAGTTGTACAGAAGGACTGAGCGTAAGATAGCAAGTGCCTCATACAAGAATAAGCATGACACCAGAATAAGGGAAACACAGCACAGCATGAACTCTTAGTGGTTGTTCTGCAAACCTCAAGAGGTACAGCTGACCTGAGGGTGATTACCATTCCTTACCACTGCTCCAGAAGAATGAATTCCAATTGCCTCCTTGGTTTTTTTTTTCTGTGTGTTGTTGGATTGTCATTAAAACCCACAGAAATAAGTTTTGACACTTCTTGAAAGCTGAACTCTGCTAGAGGAGACTAAGATCTTGATAGATCTTAAATATTTGTCTCCAGAGAAACACAAAGCAGGTTAATTCTTATTTGGAGTATTAACAGAAACTCAAATGAGTAAATGCTTCTGAGTGTACATGTCTGAAAGTCATGCAGGTCTTTTGGAGATGAACATGAACAAGAAATGATTTAGCTGATAGAATCTGTAGTAAATATAATCTTGTCTCCTTACAGTGTAGCTGCGCAAAGACACTAATTTAAAGGAAATAGTACTACACTAATGCTTGTAGTTACAATGCATGTGGGTCTCTTTAATTTGGAGGAGACTGAGGGGTGACCTCATTCATGATGATCAATATGGAAAGAGCGGGTGTCAGGAGGAAGGAGCCAGGCTCTACCCAGTGTCATCCAATGACAGGACAAGGTGCAACGGGTGTCAGCTGGAACAGAGGAGGTCCACATCAACATAAAAAACTTCTTCATGGTGAGGATGGCAGAGGCTTGGAAGGGGCTGCCCAGGTAGGTTGCGAAGTCTCCGTCTCTGTCTCTGGAGATGTTTAAAACCCACTTGGACATGTTCCCTGTGTGACTGGATCTAGGGGATCCTGCTCTGGTAGGAGGACCGAACTGGATGATCTTTCGAGGGCCTGTCCAATCCCTAACAGCCTGTGATTCTGTGGCTTCCATGCTACGCACAAAGAGAACAAACTAGCGAAGCATTCATTTCTGCACTAGCCATCTCACAAGCACATCACACCATCAGCGTACTCTCCGCATATTCTAGCTGTAGGATGGCTAAGCTTGTACAGTACTTCTAACCACTAAAATCTGAGTGCAATGGCTGTAACACTGGGCCTTGAATGCTCAGGTACATTAAGAGAATGGTAACATTCTGCCAGGAAGAAGAGACAAAGGTTCCAATAGCACAGCTGCAGTCATGAGCTAGCACAAACCAGAAGGCTATGGTACAGAGAGACATGGGCAACATATTGCACAGAAAAACTCTGAGTCCTACCCACGCTTTGCCTTACAAGAAATGCCAGTTAAGCAGTGGAGATAATTTTCTATACAAACTTCTTTATCCTAAATCCTGTGTGTCAGCAGAGTCAGCTGCTTACAAGTAACCCAGGATGAGAGCTGAGTCAAGTTTTAGCATCTCCTCATACATTACTATTGGAGAGAGAGGTTTGATGATACTGAAACAATCAACAAAACCCTCCCAATCATGATATTCTAGTATGTACAGAAATGAACAGTGAAGCTTCAAACAAGCTATTTTTTCATTAAACTCCAATCAAACATGGATTTATCCCAAACGAGTATGCAAATGCTGTACACTTTTATAGGGCATTACTGGTGAGAACTTAGCCTTGGTTCACAGAATGTCAGGGTGTTGGAAGGAACCTCAAAAGCTCATCTAGTCCAACATCCCTGCCAGAGCAAGATCATACAGAACAGATCATACAGGAACAGGTTCAGGTGGGTTTTGAATGTCTCAAGAGCATGAGACTCCAGTCTCTCTGGACAGCCTGTTCCAGGGCTCTGACACCCTCACAGTGAAAAAGCTTTTTCATATGTTTATGTAGAGCCTCAACATGACTTTGCTTTAACATTTATGTTTAACTAACTCCTGTGAGCATGTTCCACCTGCCTACCTGACCTAGTTTTAAGTACTGAATAATCCTAATTTCTCTAGTTAATTTTGCCTTTCACACAGTTACCCAAGATCAATACTTAAAACCTAAACATGCAGTTCTGATCAGTCTGCAGAGACTAACGTTAACAGACATGCCTGGTTTCTCCAAAAGCTTCTCTTTTTGGTATAAATGAGGGCACAATATTATGCAGATTGATTCTTCTAAGAGCATGACACCAGCAGATACAAAGCGTTCTTCAGGCAGGCTGAATGCTTACACTTCACTCCAATTACACTGACTCTAATGCTAAAATTTAAAATACACTATTCAGGCCCAACATCTTATTTTTCTGGAAGAATCTGCTGGTTTAGTTCAGCACAAACAGAATGGTTAAGTAGCATATGCTAAACCTTCACATTTTCAAGCATCATAGTCTTCCGTTTTGTTTACTGTAAAAGCTTGCTGGAACCAGCAAGGCTTTGGAAAACAACCCCCCCCGCCCCCCGACTTTCAGTAATTGCTAAAAATAACTACAAATACAAGATACTCAAGTGCTCTAAAATGAAGATCACAGAATTCCATAGTAAATGTTGGAGAATGTTCAACTCTGAAATGCTGCATTTTTCAGCCTGGAATTAAGTTCCCTTGCTTTTATTACCCAACCCAAATCCAGAAAAGTTATCTAAAGAAAGCCACATTCCTTTTTAACTAAACTATAATTCTGCTGCATCATGAGGATGTGGTTATTGCTATGTTAATATTGAACTGTCTCTAAAATTGGAAGAGGAACAAAACAGAAGAAATATTATGTTTACATTATTTTAATATTAGCTTGCTCTTTATTTCTAGGTTGCACTGAAAGCTGGTCACAATTCATCATCAACACTGATCTGAGATAATGCCAAGGACTCTTGTCACAAATGAAACAGTGTGCACCTGCAACAACATCTGTTTTTCTAGCAAATGTCTGTACACAAGAGCTAACTAACCAAAACACATGCACTATCTCTGTTTTATTACAGAGGCGTAAACCAAATAACCCAGTAACGGTGCTCAGAATCCAAGTATCAGCATCCCTGTTAAGAGAACACTGACATCCAGTGGGACCTGGACAGGCTGGAGAGTTGGGCAGGGAGGAACTGAATGAAATTCAGCAAGGACAGTGTAGAGTCTGGCATCTGGGCAAGAACAACCCCAGGGACCAGGATAGGTTTGGGACCCGCATGCTGCAGAGCAGTGCAAGAGAAAGGGTCCTAGGGGTCCTGGTGGCCAGCAGGATGACTATGAGTCAGCAATGGGCCCTTGTGGCCAAGAAGGCCAGTAGCATCCTGGATGGATTAGAAGGAGGGTGGTTAGTAAACTGAGAGAGGTTCTCCTCCCCCTCTACTCTGCCCTGCTGAGACCACATCTGGAAAATTGTGTCCAGTTCTGGGCCACTCAGTTTCAGAAGGATACAGAGCTGCATCAGAGAGTCCAGCACAGAGCCACAAAGATGATGAAGGGAGTGAAGCATCATCCTGATGAGGAAAGGCTGAGGGAGCTGGGTCTCTTGAATTTGGAAAAAAGGAGACTGAGGGGTGACCCAATTAATGTTGATCAATATGGAGAGAGTGGGCATCAGGAGGAAGGAGCCTGGCTCTGCTCAGTATCAGGTGTTCAAGGTTAGGCTGGGTGAAGTGGCATGATGAGTGGCATGATCTAGATGTCAGATGTTTAGGTTTACTTGGTTGGTTTTAGGTTGGACTGGATGATCTTTAAGGTCTTTTCCAGCCTCATCATTACCGTGATACTGTGATCTAATGACATGACAAGGGGCAACGGGTGCCACCTGGAACACAGGAAGTTACACAAAATATATTAGAAGAAACTTCTTCCCATTGAACGTGGAAGAGCCCTGGAAGGGGTTGCCCAGGATAGTTGTGGACTTTTCTTCTCTGGAGATGTTTAAAACCTGCCTGGACTGTTCCTGTATGACTGGATCTTGGGGATCCTGTTCTATCTCGGGGATCCTGATCCTCTCTAAGGGAGACCAGACTAGATGATCTTTTGAGGTCCCTCCAATCCACTCCAGCATGCTATTGGCCTTCTTGGCAACAAGGGCACATTGCTGGCTTACGGTCATCCTGCTGGCCACTAGGACCATAGTACTGGTCCCAGTACCACCCCCTGGGAGACTCCTCTAGATACAGGCCTCCAAGTAGACTGCTCCACTGACCACTACTCTCTGGCTTCTATCTTGCAGCCAGTTCACAACACACCTCACTAAAGTTCTTTGGCAACAAGAAGTCCTGTTAACCACTGCAATGTTAACTAACTACCATAAAGTCTCTTGTTAACAATTGTAATCCATGCACCATCATGCCACTTAGCCTATGCAATCTGAAACCCAGGCTGTCTTCACACACAGACCTTGTTTGGACAAATCTTGTTGCCTAGACAACAGCCAGCCATCTTACTCCCAAGGTGAATTGCCATTAGCACTAGAGAATGAATTTTGCATCAGGCAGAGCTGGGGGCAAAACACTTTCACGACTAAAGCATAGGAATTCCTCACAATACAGGTAGCAGCCTACAACTGCAATCTGACAAGACTTTTACCTAGGGGCCTACAACAGTTAGCCCTAGGAAAAAGCCTTCAACATACAAACACAGAGAGAAAGGATGATTCAGTACAAAAATACACACTTTTTTTAGATTAAAAACTCATCATACCCTCCCCACATACAAACACAAGAAGAAAAACATCCCTCAGACTACACCACCAAGGAAGATTAACATAGAAACAAGACAAATATCAACTATCAGTTATTAACCAAAATGAAATATCAAAAACCATCTAGAACGTTAATTGCTACTATAATTTATAAAAAAAATATGAAGAGTAAAATCTAAATAATATTAATTTACTGTAAGAAAAAATCATCTTTAAGTTTTGTCTACTGAATGTCATTACACACGGAGAGTTTCAGTCTGGAGCACTGGTCATTAAAAATTATTATAATTATTAAAAGTAGAACTTCTTGCAGCACAGAAACTGAATTTTAATTTCCCATGAACTGAATAATAGTATTAATCCATCTCAACACTGGGCTGGATGGTGGTAGAGATAGTAAGTTGGGATGTGTGTGAGGAACAGTCACCTTTGTTAATACTCAACAGGTGATCCAAGTATTAAATGCTCTCAAGCTTTAGGAATCTGTTAAAATTCTAAACACAGAACGTGAAAGCTCTAATAGGATAAACCCACTAGCAAACACAAATGATACTGTCACAGGAAAATAAACACCTGTATATACTCACTCTAGTTTCCAGTGGAGAATGACCCACCTGTATTTCAAAACAGGCACTGCTCACTCTGCCTTTCCTTGCGCCCCACCTACTGCTAAGGAGAGCTGAGGAGAGCTCAGCTTGTATAAAGTCAGTCTCAGTTTTTGAGCTCAAAAGAGTAAACTACAGCATCAAGGTTATCATTACCTCTTTCACTAGCATCATCGACAAGGACAATTTCTTCCAGCATGTGTCGCGGCGACCGGTTTATCACACTGTGAACAGTCCGCAGCAGCGTGCTCCAAGCCTCATTGTGAAAAACAATGACGACACTGGTGGTGGGCAGGTTGTCTGCATACACCTTGGTTTTACACCTGTGAAAGCAAGACACCCGTTTGTAAAGTTTGAGCCTCTCAAGGAAGAAGAAACACCTAACTTAAACTAGCAAAGTCTGTGCTGTAAGAACAAAACCAAATAATAACTACAGGAGGTAAATAATTGCAGCCAGAGTTGATGTCTGGAAAAAGACATCCTGTAATGCTGCTAAGGTAAGCATATTGCATCACTTGATGTAGGTACATTACACAGAGAGGATGGGTTTTCTTCTAATTGCTGTAAAGGTTCATCAGATTAAAAGCAAATTCTATTCACATTGCAAAGTTAACATGGAAGACCAGAGCT
Organism: Upupa epops; assembly: GCA_013397515.1. Classification (NCBI taxonomy): domain Eukaryota; kingdom Metazoa; phylum Chordata; class Aves; order Bucerotiformes; family Upupidae; genus Upupa; species Upupa epops. Next base: position 141,973 of record VZRI01003390.1, read on the forward strand.
TTAGCTCTCCTCTAACAACACATGTAGGACAATTAGGCAAGACCTGACACTCATTCCAAGTAACTCCCCACACAGCCAATGTTTTGCACTCAGCACTGTTTCAAAGTAAGTAGTATTCTCAATATCTCCTAGATATCAATCTGCTCTACCTAAAGTATTCGGAACAATTTTGAAAATGCAGTTGCTCTGCTCTAAAAAAATAACCATGCAAGTGTCAGTGTACTTTGCACAGATCCTCCTGCACGTTCACAATCACACATAGAAAGAAACCTGGATGAGGTGTGATGGCACTAAAGCCTTTAAGAATCAGAACTAACGATACATATACAGATTTCAAACACAAGGAAAACTCTGAAACAGACAAAGAAACATTCAGTGGATCTGTATTCCAACAAAAAAGCTTTCATTAGATTCCAAATTTTTGAGTTGATTGTGATGTGACCTGGTCTAAGAGCCATTAAAATACATTGCTGTGTGTTCATGCCTCTCACCTCCACAACATTACTCCCTCTGGGCTCTACAATTATGCAGTGCATAACCTCTAAGCATATAAAGAGGCTATGAGGGAACTGCCTGCAATACACCATCATCTTGATGGCCAGCATCTAGTTCAGCCCTAACCAGTGACACCAGGACCATCAGCCAGAACTGGTCTCCCAAGATGAATATTTTATTTGGTAGGAAGATTGGTCAGCCAGAGCGAAGAGAGAACAACACTTGTACCTCACAGGCATTTCAGTGCTGAGGGGGTGACAAAAGACCAGTGTGCAATGAGATCTCAGAAAAGATCAGTAAGTCCAGGTACAATTGAAGAAATACCTGGAAGAGCTTCTCTGCTCTGCTGAGACCTCACCTGAAGTCCTGCTTCCAGCTCTGGAGCCATCAGGACAGGAAGGACAGGGACCTGATGGAGCAGGTCCAGAGGAGGCCAAGAAAATGATCAGGGGGCTGGAGCACCTCTGCTACAAGGACAGGCTGAGGGAGCTGGGCTTGTTCAGCCTGGAGAAGAAGAGGCTCCGGGGGGGACCTGAGAGCAACCTTCTAGTCCCAGAAGGGGGCTACAGGAAGGCTGCAGAGGGACTACTTGAAAAGGCCTGGAGTGATAGTATGAGGGGCACTGGTTTCACATGAGAGAAAGGGCAGATTGAAGTGGGCTGTTAGGAAGAAGTTCTTGAGCAGGAGGGGGATTGAACACTGGAACAGGTTGCCCAGGGTGGGAGTTGAGGCCCCATCTCTGGAGCTGTTCAAGGTTAGGCTGGACAAGGATCTAGGCAACCTAATCTAGTTGATGGTGTCCCTGCTTCCTGCAGGGGGGTTGGACTAGATGACTTTTGGAGGTCCCTTCCAACCAGGGCCATTCTAGGATTCTGTGATTCTGAGAACTGAATGAGTAGGATCAGACATTCTGTCTTCACTGTTACAGTTACTTATGCAGTAATCACAGTCAAATTTCATTATTCCTGATGCTGTAGTGAATATCATAAAATCCTCCAAAAAGCAGAATCATAAATCCCTACAACTTCTGATTTAATTCCTGTATTAACAAAATTGCAAAGCACACCAAATGATAAAGAAAATTCTGTGGCTTTACTGGCGAAATCTAAGAGCTTCTCACAAATTGCTATGAATTCCAGATGAAAAAATTCTATCATAAGCTAAATAGTTTCCCCCCTCCAGTTTCTCATTGTTCAGCCTATTCTGCCACTTCAAAGGAAAACTGTCAATGTTTTACTCCCTCTGCTGCACTGCTCCCCAGACAAGAAAATAAATGTCAGAGTATAGACCTTCAGCAATATAAACTCACCTACTTTTTGGCAGAGTATTTGTAAAAAGGTTGGCAGAAGCCAGTAACAGTGTCATTCAGCAGAAGCACGTTTCTGGGGTGGCCACAGGACCTACTAATGGAATAGCATTGTAATCTCTCATGTCCTGCCTAGGCTTTTATTTACAGTTTTAGGGAAGGTTTTATTTACTGATCTGAAATCAATGAATTGGCACAATAAAAGCCAGCCAAGTGATCTGAGACAATGCTGTTTATAAACCATTACTCTTCCCACAGTATAAATGAATCGAAACATTTATGATCCATCATTGAAAGGGAAGATGCTAGCACTAAGAGGAAGGCTTACAGGAAGTTTGTTGGCATATCCTTCCTCCTTGTAAGGCATTTCCACTGTCCTTTCCTGCAGAAGGCAGAACATCCTCCTTTCCATAATGAGAATTTCCATTTAAACCCCTTTCTGGGTTAACAATTTAACCTCAACTGGCTCAATAACTAAAACACCACCATGTGCAACAGGGGTGTTTCAAAACAAAACTAGTTTCGAATTCCTGTATGTTGTTCTTACAGTGTCTGGTGTGGAGGTTTTCTGGCAAGATTCACTGATGCAGGCAGTATAAAGGAAATAATTAATAGCACAGTCCCTGGTTTTTCACACAGCTTTCAGTTTTTAGGTCTATGTGTACAAATTGTTGTGAATACATACAAATAAATAAACCTAGTTTTAATTTTGAGAGCACTGACACAGACTCGCTCCCCCAAGGAACATACCGCTGCAAACAGCACAGTGGACAGGTGCAATTAAAGCATTAGCCTTCGATGTGAACCGCCTGTTTTATCCTTACTAACAACATGTAAATGAAGAGTCTTTTCTGTCTCTCATTTGAAAACAAATTACCCCAGAAAGGGATTACTATAGATTTTAAAAGAAAGCATTAGTATTAACCAACAGTTAGGCAACATTAGCTGCAAAATATACCCGAGAGGCGTATGACACACAGGGTATGAATTAAGGGCAACTTGAATTTTAATTATTCACTGCTACATTATGTTCCTTTTGTTGGATCGTGTCTCAAACAGTTTGAAAACTGAGTGCATGATATTAGGAAGGCAAAGCATCTCCAGTCATATAATGGAGACTCCTAATGGCAGCTGAGAATGTCTACTTCACATCCTCCTTTCCTTAATCTACCGTGATTGTCAATCTGTTTGAGGGGAGGGAGGTGCTGCAGAGGGATTTGGACAGGCTGGAGCAATAGGCTGAGGCCAGCAGGATGAAGTTTAACAAAATCAAGTGCTGGGTCATGCACTTTGGTCACAACAATCCCCAGCTGCTACAGGTTTGGGGAAGAGTGGCTGAAGAGCTGCCTGGAGGAAAAGGACCTGCGGGTGTTGGTTGACAGCCAACTGAACAGAAGCCAGCAGTGGGCCTAAGTGGCCAAAAAGGCCAGTGGCATCCTGGCGTGGATCAGGAATGGCACAACCAGCAGGTGCAGAACGGTGATTGAGCCCCTGCACTCATGACACCACACCTTGAGTACTGGGTCCGGTTTTGGGCATCACAGGATAAGAACACTGAGGGGCTGGAGCGGGGACAGAGAAGGGTAGCTAGGCTGGAGAGAGGTCTGGAAAACGGGCCCCATGAGAAGTGGCTGAAGGAACTGGGGTTGTTTAGTCTAGAGAAGAGACCTCATTGCTCTCCACAACTACCTAAAAGGAGGTTGTAGAAAGGCTGGTGTTGGTCTCTTCTCCCAAATTACTAGTGATAGGATGAAGGCAAATGGCCTCAAGTTGTGTCAGGGGAGGTCTACATCAGGTCTTAGGAAGAATTTCTTTCCTGAGAGAGTGCTTGGACACTGGCATAGGCTTCCCAGGGAGGGAGGGGATGGAGTCACCATCCCTGGAGGTGTTTAAAAAATAAGTAGCTAGACCACTTGAGGCCATGGTCTAGGGGTTAGGGAGATGTTTTGGATGACCACTGGACTTGATGATTCTAGAGTTCCTTTCCAGCCATTCTAAGATTCCACTTGCAGATAATGTGATTCCATGTGGTATTAGATCATGGAACTCTCCCAAACTGTCACATTTTAAATGCAAGCAGGCGCTTACTACCCTGTTACCTGAAGACACAGGAAGAGAACAGGACTGTTAAAAAAGATTAAGACAAAGAATGAGTCTGCATTTCTCTATGTATACATTCCAATGCCCCCAAGAGTAGTGTTCTTTATTTCACAGCAAGTCTCCCTCTTGTGCACTGAAAACCCCTCCTTCAGCTGCATTAGCCCTGTATTCTTTCCTAACACTCGATTTCTTGCTTCCATGTAATTAGGAAATAAATTGGAAAATTAATTAGGAAATAAAACTACTTATCCAAGATCTTTAATGCCCCATTGATGTAGTTGAAGTAGGTAGATCTTAGTCTGAGAGATTGGGCAATTATTATGGCCACTTGTGAGAGGCAGCTTGGAATTACAACCTGAAACAAGTGCCTCTGCAAACCAGTGGACCAGTTTGGAGCTTCCCGTTTGCTGTTCCATGTTGGAAAAGTTTTGTCTTTCTTCTCAGATCAAGCATGGCATCACCAGATTTGGATGTCACCAGCAGCCATCCTGCCCCTGGAACATCGTGAACAGAGGAATGCCCTTGGAATCTGAGAGATCCAGCGGGTTTGCAGCTTTGCTGTGTGCTAAAATTAAGGAAGATGGTCCCACCTGCAGCTTATGGAAGCACTGGAGCAGGGGATATGCTCCAACGACATGAACCAAGGATCTTATCCTGAAGTTCTTTAAGTTAGCTCTGAGGAATGAATGCACAGAGAGGAATACAAATATTACTTTTCCACAAAGAAAAGAACTGGAAGTTTTGTTGCCCTAAGGGAGTAAGGTTCCAGCTTCTTGGACTAGTTACATAAAAATGTTATTAATTTCTCTATGTCTTTGTGTTCAGTTTTTTATGTTGTGTGAATTAAATGTGTCTAGTTTTTCCTCAAATTGAGCTAGTCTTTGCCTGTGACTTTGCAACTGAGTTTTTTTTCAACCCAGGAGCATATTAACTGAATTAACTGGTTAATCTTCTTTCAGAACTGGTCAAGCAATGACACCCATCAGAATGAGATTTGAGAAAAAAGAGTTTACAAGCTATGCTTCTGAAAGCTTTATTAAAGAAGAGTCACAGGACTATAAGGACTTGAGAATCTGCTCTGACCTCTGCAAGTTTCCCAGATGCATTCTTCACAAAACTTCACCTTTTTGCAATTTGCACCAAATATTCTAAGTACTTTGACTCAGTTCCTTATAACTAGCTATGTGTTATTCCTAGATCTGCATCTCTCCAAGAGTACAAAGCAATGAAACAGGTTCAAGTCCTTCCTAACTTAACTTTTGTGGACTAAAAGCCAGGTAAGGAGGACAGAAGACAGCACCTATGTGGGTCACACTGGCTCAATACAGTGACAGCTAAACAAACCCAAGCAGTTTAGCTTGGACAAGAGGAGACTTAGAGGGGACCTTCTCCCTCTCAACAACTAGCTGAAGGGAGTTTGTAGTCAGGTGGGAGTTGGGCTCTTCTCCCAGGCAGTTAGCACCAGCACAAGAGGGAAGGGCCTAAACCTGAAGCTGCCAGGGGAGGGTTACGTTGGATGTTAGAAAGCCTTTCCTCACAAAAAGAGTGACACTGGAATGGACTGCCCAGGGCAGTGGTGGAGATGTTGAAAGACAGCCTGGCTGTGGCCCTTAGTGCCCTGGTCTGGCTGATGTGGTGATGTTAAGTCCTGGACTGGGCAGGATGAGCTCAGAGGTCTTCTCTAGCCTCAAAAAGTCTATGATTTCAGAAAAGTTATTGAAAAGTGCTTTTCAGTGTATCAGAGCACTGAGTTTTAAGAGAGACTTTAAACAGTGTCTAATTTAATTTAAGGTTAAAAAGCTATTGTATTACTTCAGTGTTGCAGTCTCCAGTTGGCAGCTGAATTGGCAAAGCAGTTCCACCCTTAATCCCTTTCTAATGTTTTCTGCCAGATTATCCTATTTTGTGGTGGTTTGTTTGTGTCTCGGCTTCTAGTCAGGTACGGAATCTGAACTGGAAGAAAGTTGGTACCAGCTTTTTACCATCAAAGATGTGCAATTAAATTCCTTACAGCAGCTACTTTTTACAAAGTGCCCAGCAGCTTTACGTAAAAAAGGAAGTAAGTGCCTAACTCTTTAAAGACTGAAAGCAGTGCAGGTTGGGGACTGACCTGCTGGAGAGCAGCTGTGGGGAAAAGGACCTGGGGGTGCTGTGGGTAACAGGCTGACCATGAGCCAGCAATGTGGCCAAGAAGGCCAGTGGTCTCTGGGGAGCATTAAGAAGCATGGGGCCAGTAGATTGAGGGATGTTTTCCTCCCCCTCTACTCTTCCCACTTGAGCTGCGTCTAGAATTTTGTATTCAGTTCTGGGCTCTCCAGTTCAAGAGGCACAGGGAGCTACTGGAGAGAGTGCAGTGCAAAGCCCTCTAATCAGGGGGGCTGGATCAGGGGGGCTTATGCGGAGAGGCTGGGGGAGCCTGGGCTGTTCAGCCTGGAGATTGAAGGATTGAAGGACATCTGATCAGTGCTTGTAAATATCTGAAGGGCAGGTGTCAAAGGTTCTGGAGCAGACTTTGCTTGGTGGTGCCCTGTGATAGGATGGGGACCAACAGGCACAAACTGAAACACGAGAGGTTCAAATTAAAAGGATATATTTTTTCTCTTTGATGGTAACAGAGCACTGGAGCAGGCTGCTCAGAGTCTCCTCTGGAGACATTCAAAATCCACCTGGATGCATTCCTGAGCCATCTCCTCTAAGTAATCATGTTCTAGAAGTAAGGTGGACTAGATGATCTTCAGAGACCCCTTCCCACCCCACCATTCTATGATTCTGGTGTTCTAACTGTGTCATATGTACTCCCAACCTTCCTCCACATCTGGTTAAACTGGAAACCTGTCTCTCCTTTCAGGCTAGAGACGGAATGAGAAAAAAAGTGCTTCAGCAGCATAGGGACATAAGAAATCTAGCAGGTCTCATCTTTGGAGATCCTTCACTTGAATTCCCCAGAAGGTTAAATTCTTCTGAAGCCTCTCTGCTCTGCCCAGAGCCTGACTCAGAGATGGGTCAGGCTTACCCACTCCAGTCATCCAAGATGCAGAGATGCCAGTGCCTGAGGGTACTACCTTCACCACCCTCATGCCATCTCTTTCAGTTTACTGTTGGGACTTGCAAAAACACTGCAAATATTACCTTCAAAAAATGCAACAGCTGCCTGATTACAGAATAGCGCTGATCTTTCATCAAGACCATGATGTTGTAGTCATTTAGAAATTATTCCTAAAGAAATTATTTAGAAATTATTCCTAAAATCCAAGACTGGGTGCTACCTGTGTAATGCTGTCGTATCTTGAAAGACAAATATTTGCAGTGTTAGCAACAATAAGTTTGCTCACTCTTTAAAGTCATGCTGAGTAACTTCTGCAAGTGATGTGTTAAAATGGGATTCAATATCCTAATAGCTCCTGAAACAGGCTAAAGAATCACAATCTAAAAACGTTACAAACAGGGCAGAGGTCTTACAGGAAATTGATTATATGCTACTATAATGTCAACAATATATTCTTCAATACGTGCTACGTTTCTAAATACTGCAGGGCAGATCCCTATCTCTGAGGTTAATCTCCACAAAGGAGCAATGAGAGGACAACTAAACATTCAAAACACTTAGAGAAATAAACGAATATCCCAAACCAAGGCTACTCATGCTTACCTAAGCACAAAAATAGACACAGGCGTTCCCTGAGTCACGGCCTGCTGTAACTGACAGCAGTTCTACTACCAGAGTCCACACCAACCTTCCATACAACAAGGCTCCCAAGCATTAGCACCAGTCCTTGTTCACTAGCCCAGTGCACACAGCCTAGAGCACTGAGAGAAAACATAGAGACGGAGCCCAAGCAAAGGTGTCTTCTGAACACTAGGCAGCTCAGATGGGAAATCCCAGGGGAGCTCTGATCAGAGATGCAGAGAACAGAGTTGATGCATTTTTGAAAGCTGCACTAGCAACAGATTTGGGCAGAGAGGGAAACATCTTTATCCTTCTTACAAGTTTAATAGGGTATTTTATCTTGCATACTACAAACAACAGTTATATGTTATGCATCCCAGAAATTAAATCTGACAAAGAAATAATCCAAGTTTTGCTGAAACTCAGGTTAAAGATGAAATGCTAAACAGCAAAGCCCCTGCAATAAATTTAATATTACTGGTGCAGTACAAACAGCAAACTGCTCAATATTAAAATACACTGGAGTCTCTGGGAAGTAAGCATGTCTCCTTAAGGCTTGAAAACAGACATTTATTTTCTAGTGAGGTTACCCAAGTTAATATCACACTGATAGCAAAGAAAATCAGAAAATCTTAACTCCTCTCATGAAACCTCAGGCTTTAATTACTGGCATCTGATGAATGTCAATGCAGTGCTATAATCTGTCAGTACTCCACTGGCTACCTGCACATCTGCCATTAGCTATAGCCTGCAATAAAGTTTGTGTAACCAAGCTAAGGCACAGCTATGTCCACTGCAAAAGCTCCACTCTACTTCAGTCATGGCTGAAACCAGTTCTGAAGTAAGCCTGAGAGTTGCTGAGCCTGATCTACATTTCCAAGTGAGAATAATGCCCTGCCATCAGGGGTTTCAGAGAATGTCAAAACACTACAGCAAGAATCACCAGCACCAGAGTGGAGTGTTTCTGGTAAACATTGACTTAATTCTTTCCTGGATATAAGTAGCAGCCTCATGACACCATGATGAACGAGGGTGTTAATAAATCTGCTTCTCACATAAATCTCAAGACCTCAAGCTCCTAAACTGAAGACAATTAAGCTAAAGATCTCATATTCACACTGAAACAGCACGAATGACAAGGCAAACAGCAATAATTCTGAGCAAGACAGAATCATAGAATCATTAGGG
>VZRI01003390.1:150806-162376 GCA_013397515.1 Upupa epops
CCCTCAGCCTCCTCTTCTCCAAGCTCAAGAGATCCAGCTCCCTTAGCCTTTCCTCATCAGGGAGATGCTCTGCTCTATTTATCATCTTTGTGGCTCTATCCTCAACTCTCTCCAGCAGTTGTGTGTCCTTGTGGAATTGAACACAGTATTCTAGGGCAAAGTAGAAGGGGAGGAGAACGTTTCTTGATCTACTAACCACCTATAAATGTGTCATAGTATGACTCAGCTGTAGTATCTTACAGTGAACAGCAAATCACTTGGTTTTGAGAAGTTAAACCTCAGAATCCAGTGTGTTCTGACATACTTCAGACTTGAAATCAAGAGTACTTTTTCAAGCATACATCAGACTGCAGTCCCACAACCAAAATCATTACATTGCATCACTTAATTAACAGTTCCTGAACATAAAGCCTACATCTAAGTATGTTTTCTTCTAAGCAAGAGACAACAGAATTAGTCATAAAGAGGACTTGCTTAGAACAGTGTCCAGCAGAATTGCTGAGCTCCACCTTCACATACCGTCGATACAGAAGAACACCTTGCAACCCCAGAAATTTAATTGTTTTCCTTCCTCCCAGTTGTGAATATAAAGCTTAGCTGCATGAATTGAGCAGAGTAGTTTGATTCAGTCAAAAAGCCTTCAATAACAACTTTAATCAACCACAATAAACATTCAGGTCTTAGTTAAATATCTGTATCTTGTTTTTCTATGAAGTGGCTGAAGTCATAGTCCGTATAGGATCCAGTTCACGTAAATCTGTATGATTACCTCTCTAAAAACATTTGATTATATCCTAAACTGATATACAACACATAAAACCTAACATTCCTACTTCCTGAATACAGGCAGCTTGAGCACAGGACAGTTAAAATACCCCAAGTGTTGTGCAGAACTGAGGGAAAACTGTCTCAATTCTGACAAAATTAACCAACTAAGTAACAGAGCTGACAAAGACGATCTTTTATGCCAAGCTCTAGAGAACCTGCAACCTTGGAGAATAGGTTGTTAAGGTATCCCAGCACTACCCACACCCTCCTTGCTGTAGGTGTGCTTGGCGAATTCCAACGCCCTCCCAAGGAATCTCGACTTGCAAAATAGGACACAGTCCTAGCACTGTACCATAAGCTCCAGCGGGGACCAAGGCTTCCATAAACACCATCATTCTGTCCAGTGTTTCCAGCCTTAACCACTTGTGCATGGAAAATGGAACTTCTGAAAGATGTTCTTTTCTAGTGTAAAGTAAGTCAGGATTTTAACACCAGGGACTCAAACACCTCCTTAAATGCTTTATGTATTTAATAATGAATACAGCCTGGAAAGCTCAGCATTAGAACACAGCACTCATTCTCCATTTCACTCAGCAGCTTCAGAAGTCACCTCAAACAGTACAGAGAACAAAACCAAATCATACAGCACGTACAAATCTCACACACCTAACCACATCGCTTTCCGGACTGAATGCTGGTCCAAGACACGAAAGCACAGCCAAACACCTGTTTTAGTCACTGACACCTATTTACTCATTGCTTCCAACATCTTCAGCAAACTCAGGGTAAGACTTCTGTGCTCCTAATCACTCATCTTTTACTCTGTGCTGACATGTCATGTCAAGTCTACAGCTTGCGCATTTTCCTGGCAACTTTGGATCAACCCCCACTTTAATGACTGACTCATAGACATAAGCAGGACTTGCAAAAACTGCTATATTAACAACTTAAAGCTAACCTGCTCTCCCCAGCTGCTTGTTCCCCCCAAAACATCCCTCCAGAGGTTGTGGCCCTGTCAGTTCTATTAGCTGGTTACACGAACACAGCCCAATATTTGGGATTAAAAGAAAGTACTTCTGGTTTGGCTTTTGCAGCTCAACAAGTAATTCAGCTTGGAGCGTGAGAAGAGTATGTAAAGTTCCTGCTTACAGACACAAAATGGCTAGCAATTCAGACATATGCCAATGGGCTTTCAAGCAGTTCTGTGCCTTGGTAATTCTGTGCCAAGAAATAAAAATAAACATAAACCTGTTAATGCGACTGGGCCACAGCTCAGCACAACACAGACTCCAACATCTGCACATGCCTCACACTGAAGGAGCTCCCTGAACCAGAGAAGTGTCTAAAAGTTGTTAAAACAGCTCATTTTTGTTCTTCTACTAAAGAAACAACATTTCTTGGACAAAACAAGCAATACAAAGAGCGGGCGATCTATGGAGATCAACCTGAGAACACTGGAGGATCAAGCAGGCACACAAATGCTCTTGTACTGCACATGGGAGGTTTGGCTCAACTAGAAGGGAAACAGACTGCTTCAAAAGCTGCTCTCCTGATAACAGGCTATACTGTCCCCATTAAACACCTGAGGTACACTGGTCCTGGCACTCATAATCCCAGATGCTTTTTCGTGATTAACTGTTAGGCAAAACTTGTACAAAGAGCCTGGAGAATAAATCTTAAGAAAAGCAATATTAAAGGAGCTGGGGCTGGTTGGTTTGAAGAAGGGGAGGCTGAGGGGAGATCCCATTGCTCTCTACAACTACCTGAAGGAAGGGTGTAGAGAGGTGGGTGCTGGTCTCTTCTCACAGGTCATTAGTGACAGAACAAGAGAGAAGGGCCTCAAGCTGCATCAGGGGAGGGTTAGGATGCACATTAGGAAAAGTTTTTTCACAGAAAGAGTAGTCAGGGGTTGGAACAGGCTGCCCAGGGAGGGGGTTGAATCACCATCTCTGGATGCATTTAAAGGTTGTTTAGATGTAGTGCTGGGGAATCAGATTTAGGCAGAGTAGGATTAATGGTTGGACTCGATGTTCCCAAAGGTCTTTTCCAACCTGAATGATTCCATGTTTCAGTATTTCAGAACAACTGACATGCCAGAGAACTACAGGATTTGAAGTAGTCGCATCCTCACCCCATAACACACTGTAAGGAAACAACCCATAAAACTTGTGAAGAACACTACTCTATGGTTGGAAAGCTGAGTGTGCTTTTCAACATACCCTGCTTTTTCAAAAAAACCTCCAAGTGCAGCTGCAGTGCAATCACAGAAATATGATAAGAAACAACGAGACATTACCCGTTCTCCTTCTCTCCAAACTGTTTCTCTATCAGCAAGTATATAGCTAGAACAAGTTATAACAGAAGCAACACCACTCACCCAGTTAAAAGTGTTCCTGACCATCTCTTTCAACCAAGACACACACACCCAACAGCACCAAATCCCTCTCACAATCTCATCATTCTGAAAACGGCTCTTGGAAAGTCGTATTAAACCACCAGCCAGATGGAGATGCTGTGCCTTGCAAGCACAGCATTATTTTCACATTTGCTGGGGGAGGGCTCATACACTCCTCAACTTCTTTATCAGCATAACCTTACAGAGGCAAAAGCTGGCAAAAGGAGGAGCTCTTTGGAGACTGGTTTTGTCTCAAAATACAGTGAAACCTCACATAGCAAGTAAACATCGAAATTACTAGCAATGAGACATGAAAAACCCAACTCTGTCCTGAAACCTTATCTCAAATGTTATCCTCAAGTTCCACTTTCACACCTAGTATTGTGACAGCATTTGTGAACATACAAACAGAGAAAGAAATAAATGCAATGCTTACAAATTTATACAGTTCTTACTGCAAAACACAGTAGCAACAGAGAACAGCCGAGCGTGTGCGAGAAAACTCCGACTGTGCAACTTCATGCTAAGGTTCTTTTGTCTGCAAAAGTTTGAGCAATGAAATTTTTGGAAGAAATTTTAAGTAGTTTATTGTTCTATATTTCTTTTTCTGTTTTTTTGCTTGAAGTCAGAGGCAAAGCTCGTGTTACATCAACTTTTTAAATACGCAGATTCTCTTGTCTTTGCACTGTAGAAGTGGCAGTGATAGCATAAACAGCTGACATCATTTAATTCCCTCCATACTTCCAGGGTCATAATGATAAATTGCTCGTTTACCTGCCAGATTACCAGCTGTTGTAACTCTCACTTGCCCAAAGTTATGTTAATTCCTTCCATTCAGCTCTTCCATAAAACCATACAGAGATCACCCCAAATCAGCACTCCAGCTGTGGCACGTTCTCCAATGAAGCTTATGATTTCCTTTACAGCTAGAACAATCTGAGAATGTGAGCTACAAGTTCTTAACCAGGGCAATTTCTTATCCAACTGAAAGTGCGACAAAAGGGGCAGAAATCACATCTAAATCTGTATGGACACCAAGATGGCCCAGTGCCAAGGGACAACCACATGCTAGAACTTTCTGCAGTTTCAACAGAAACCCTGCAAGTTCACCAGTTGCTGCTTTTACTGAGAGACAGACAAGGAGAGACTGTACAATCTGATCAATAAGACAGATGAAAAGCAAATGAAAAGTTCCATTATCTCAAGCTTGTGAAATCATTTTTAGAAAAAACACACAGCTCAGCTGTTATGAACCGCAGCACTGCCAGAAGCTTGCATGCTACACTCATTACAAAAGAGGAAGGTACTAGAAAGCAGCTCTTAATAACTCATTAAAAATGGAAAGCAGTCAGACCTTCATCTCATTCTTCTAATATTATCTTCTGAGGTAGGAAATGCAACCAAATTCAAGGAGCAGCTAGGCTTTGTGTGAACTGGAGCAATGGCGGAGCTTCTAGCGAAAAGGAGTACCTGTAGCATCTGATTCTTGCAGGAGAATTCAGATCAGTGGTTGGGAACATCTTGTTCCATGAGCTTTATTCAACCTGAGAGTCCCTTTCATAACCAAGAGGGCTCTGGGATGGAGGGTCATCAGCTACCCTGCCAGAGTAGCCCCAGGAGAGTAAAGTAATATGAGCCTTATTTAAAACAAGGCTACCATTTTCTTTTTAATTACTTATGACTCAAGGAGCTTGGAAAGGATCAATATTTAGGAGGAAAGATGAAAAGCAGAGCAGATGGATATTAGAAAAGATTACAATGCGGTCTAAATGAGGCTTTGCACATTTCATTAGGTAAGAATATTTTTAAGCAGTTCCTTCTCCTCATCAAATCTTTCTCATACAATGCAGAATTAGTCTCTCATTATAAGCAGGGCTGGAATCTTTCAAATACGTAATTTATTCCCCAAATACCGTCTTAGTTTTGTTTTCCTTCAATCAAATTGATTTCTACTCCACAAACAGGCTTCATATTTACAATTTAAATCACCCTAAGGAAAGAATGGTTTCTGCTTTTCAATGTTATTATACAAATAAGTACCATATAACACAGGAAATACTTGTACTTCTCATTTCACTGCAATACCTTACAGAACTGAACTGGACTCTGATTTTGGACCACTCTGCACATTCTTCATGTAACTAGAGTACAGTTTTAATACAATGTGAAGCACTTACCCTTCTAACCTGACATCAGGTAAAGATCTGTTGAGTGCAATCATTTCACTTGCCATTAAATTAAATTGGTTTATTTTAAACATTTCTTTCATTTTCTCTTGCTCCTCTTTCGGAATGACCACAGGCTTCCCCATCTCTCCAGGTCCTTCATGTGGTTTTTGTATGGGTTCTGGAACTAAGAATAAATAATATGTTGGTAATTACTTTGATGACTACTTCAGTGATTACTTTGATGGTGATTATTTGTTGATTACACCTGGTTTCACACTGTGGGAGTGCTGCTGTTCAAAGCAGAGCTCTAAACCTACCAGGCTTTGGAAGTGAAAATCTTCCTATTTGGAAGTGTGACAGAAGTAGGTGATTGCTACTCTTGGACACCAGAAATCATCTGAAAAACTAGTCAGAGTTTCTATCCATCCATCACCACGCCCTAATTGGCTTTACTGTTCATATTCTGGAACAACACACGTTTCTAACTTAGATTGTTCTTGCACACGTGACGTTTACAGGAAAAACTGAATTCTCCTGTACAGAGATCTTTAGAGATTTTTTTGTCAGTTAGAAATAACTTCTCTTGTTTTCCAGAATGTTAGTGGTATTCTTTGGACTTGGTATGTTTAAAAATCAAACATATACCAAATTGATGAGGGAGAGAAGAATTATTCCAGACTCCTAAATTATTTGCATTTATTAGAGAAAATAAGTGAAAATTCAAAAAATTAAAAAATATTACTACTTTATGAGTTCTGTACAAATTTCAATTAAAAAACCCAGTAATTTAAAGTCTAGGCAGAGAAAACAAAAGCCCTCAGTAACAAGCATAGCTTCAAATTATCTTTAATTTGCATCTAGGACAGCAGAATGTAATTAAAGCTTACACCAGGAGCAAATGGCCATGTAAAGGATACAAATAAAATTAAAAAATAAAAACAATTAAAAAGAAAACCCAAGCTCCCCACCCCTGCTGAAACACTCAGACTCAAACTTACTTGTAACTGAAACACTGTGCTCGTTCTCATTTAGCACTAATGGGTTACAAGCATGTGTTCAATGAGAAACTTTCATGTTGAAGGACCTGAAGCAATCATATAATCTTCTTTGATGTAGAAACATCCAACAAAGTAATAGAATCCTAGAATGGCACTAGTTTGAGAGGGCCTCCAAAGGGCATCCAGTCTAACCCCCTCGCAGGGAGCAGGGACATCCTCAACTGGATCAGGTTGCCCAGAGCCTTGTCCAGCCTCACCTTGAACAGCTCCAGAGATGGGGCCACAACTCCCTCCCTGGGCAACCTGTTCCAGTGTTCAATCCCCCTCCTGCTCAAGAACTTTGTCCTAACAGCC
Source organism: Upupa epops (assembly GCA_013397515.1). Lineage (NCBI taxonomy): Eukaryota > Metazoa > Chordata > Aves > Bucerotiformes > Upupidae > Upupa > Upupa epops. The sequence goes on from VZRI01003390.1 coordinate 157,490, forward strand.
CATTTCAACCTGCTCTTCTCTCATGTGAAACCACTGCCCTCCACCCTATCACTCCAGGCCTTTTCAAGCAGTTCCTCTGCAGCCTTCTTGTAGTACCCTTCAGGAACTGGAAGGTCACTCTTAGGTTCCCCCGACAGGGGACAGGCTGAACAACCCCAGATCCCTCAGCCTGTCCTCAGAGCAGAGGGCCTCCAGCCCCTCACCCTCACACCACAGAGTTACTGTCTTTTTACCAAACTCCCACTGACTGCCAGCAGAGCTTCACTATTTTAGAAGTTGCCTGCCAGACACTCAGAGCTGGAAATGGAATAAATAGGTCTAAGCAGATCCTGAGCAGATTGGTTTGGGTGCTTTTCTTACCCTAGGCTAAAGCAAGAAAGGCATTTGCTTTGTGTCTTTGCCTCCTAAGGCAACCTACGCTTGAAATCACATCAAAACCTGCTGATCTGCAATTGCATAACCTTTCAAACACTGGAATTTGTGCCTTTTGGGGGTAATTAACATCAAATTACAGGACACAATAAGACAATTACTTGCCTTCATTTTATATATTCATCTTGGTTTGCTTACGTGGGTTGTCTTAGCTCTTCTTAGTAAGTGCATAACACAGAGTATAGATGCACTTTGATGCATAAATATATGGATATAGATGCACTTTGATGATGATTAAATGAATGCTCAAGCTTGGTGTTCAGGCAGCGGGCTGACTTTCCAAGAGAAGTTACCCATCTTCTTGCAGGTTTCTGAATTTATGGTAATTACTTTTCCCACAAAACCCAGCAATTTTTCATATAAACTCAAACCAACCCATGTTCTCAAAAAAATGACTACTACACACTGTTAAACACTCAACTGACAGTGCTCTTTGGAAGCGAAATATGAAAAAGTAATGACCGTAGACAGGTACCATACAATCACAATTACAGAGGCTGGAAAAGCCCTCTGAGCTCATCCATCACCACACTGGTCAGACCACAGGAGCAAGGGCCACAGCCAGGCTGTCCGTCAACACCTCCAGGGATGGGGACTCCACCACTGCCCTAAACAGTCCATTCCAGGCTCTGAGCATCCTTTCTGTGACAAACTACTTATCAATATCTAACCTAACCCTCCCCTGGCAGCTTCAGGCCCTGCCCTCTTGCTCTGGTGCTGGTTGCCTGGGAGAAGAGCCTGACCCCCACCTGACTTCAACCTCCCTTTAGACAATTGTAGAGGGAGAAGGTCCTCCCTGAGTCTCCTCCAGACTAAACACTCCCAGCCCTCAGCCTCTCCTCATCAGATGTTCCCTCTAGTCCCTTCCCCAGCCTCACTGCTCCTCTAGACCTGCTCCAGCCCCTCACTGTCTTTCTTGAAGTGAGGGCCCCACAAACACCCCCAGTACTTGATGGAAGGCCTCCCCAATATCCAGTACAGGGGAAGAATTACATCCCTAGTCCTGCTGGCCACAGTATTGCTGATATAAGCCAAGATGCCATTGGCCTTCTGGGCCACCTGGGCACACTGCTGGCTCCTGTTCAGCCAGCTGTCAACCAGTACTGCCAGGACCCGCCCTGCCAGGGTGCTCTCCAGCCACTCATCCCCCAGTCTGTAGCTTTGTAGGGGGTTATTGTGGCCAAAGTGTAGGACCTTGCACTTGGCCCTTTTAAACCTACCGTACTGCTGACATATTTGTAATGAGGAGAGAATCCATTTCCAGTTACAACATTCAGAGCTAAATGAATGATTTTATCACCATCCGATCCTACAGGATGTGTGATATTGTCTTCCCAGACATTTCTCATTTGTACCAGTAAGCCACCACTTTCAAAGATGTTTCTTTGAACTCTTCCAGATCTCTGTTACAAATATAGAACTCACTACAACTATGGACTACCCAAACTGCAAGCAAACAGCTACTTCAAAACCTAAGACAACCTAAATCCAGAACGTGGATCGATTCTTCCACGCTGTGGCTTTAGGGGCCACAGCAGTGACCAAAGCAAAGCCTGGACACCTCTGGAATAATGACCACAATTACAGGAAAGCTGTTTGGACAGGTAAAAGGTGAGGGTGTTTTTTTCTGTAACACACACCTCTGCCAGAATCAAACCAGAGTGACAGCTTCTATTTTTAAAAGATTGGGTTTTGTATCTGGAAGCTGCTCAGTTTTCTTAAGTTTTCTTTCCCAGCTTAAGTCAAATGACCCAACAAAGCTACAGTAACTATACTCCAGCTATCCCTTCCCTGCTACCACTTCATTTCCCCATTCCCAACCAACCCACGCCCCATACCAGGCTGCCTTTTACCAAATATCCCCATCTCAGCTCCCTCCCATCCTGGTAAATGACTGCCCCTTCTCTATTTCACCTTTAGTCCCCACATCTCCACACTACCATAATTTCAACTACCAGGACTTGATCTCCATGTCAGTAGAGGAGGAAACACTGTTATCACAATCATTTTATAATACCCCATAATTAAGTAGAATCCTACAATGGTCCAGGTTTGAAGGGACCTCCAAAGGGAATCTAGTCCAACACCCCTTGCAGGAAGCAGGGACATCCTCAACTACATCAGGTTGTCCAGAGCCTTGTCCAGCCTCACCTTGAACAGCTCCAGGGATGGGGATTCAACAACCTCCCTGGACAACCTGTTTGTCTTCACCACCACCCTGCTTAAGAACTTCATCCTAACAACCCGTTTCAATCTGCCCTTCTCACATGTGAAACCAATGCCCCTCATCCTATCACTCCAAGCCTTTGTAACAAGTCCCTCTGCAGCCTTCTTGCAGCCCCTTTCAGGGACTGAAAAGTCACTCTCAATTTCCCCCTGGAGCCTTCTCCTCTCCAGGCTGAACAAGTCCAGTTCCCACAGCCTGTCCTCATAGCAGAGAGCTCCAGCCCTCTGATCATTTTTGTGGCCTCCTCTGGACCCACTCCATGAGATCCCTGTCCTTCCTGTACTGAGGGCCCCAGAGCTAGATGCAGGATTCCAGGTGAAGTCTCATCAAGGCAGAGTCAGAATGACCTATGGCTCTCCACCTCATCATGAAAAGGAAACTCCCTACCTTTTACTAAAAACATAATGAAAACATCCTTCCAAGTTCATGAAAGCCTGAACTGCCCAAAATCATCCTAAAAATCCCCTAAAATATCTAAACACTAATTTTTCTAGCAGCCTAAACTTAGGCATTCTTCAGAAAAACTTGCTTGTGTGTCAAGTAGGTTCATTAAGTGACATGGAATTCATCCACAAAGTGCAAGGAGAAGCTGTACCCCAGTGTGACATAGACAAAGGGACTATCAGATTCAGAACTCTTACATAATTTATGGTGAATCAATTACAGAAATTAATAGGGGAGAAAAAAGTAAAGCGAAAAAGCAGGTTTTGATAAACGTTTGGCAGGAAAGAATAGCTTCACTGTTATCTGAGGAGATTCTAGGTGGTCCAGAGTGTTGAGTGACATCTAGAAACACATCTTTGGGGGCTGTGGTGGATGAGAAGCTTGACATTAGCTGACCGTGTGTGAGCACAGCCCATAGACCAACTATGTCCTGGGCTGGATCAAAAGAGGTATATGGCCAGCAGGTGATTCTCCCCCTCTACTCTGCTGTTTTGAGACCCCGCATTGAGTACTGTTTGCAGGAACTTTTGGACTGGGTCCACAGGAGGCCACAAGGATGAGCAGAGAGCTGGAGCCCCTCTGTTACAAGGACATGCTGAGGGAATTGGGGCTTGGAGAAAAGGCGGCGCTGGGGGGACCTCACAACAGCCCTGAAGGGGCTGGGAGGGCCTGTTTATAACAGCAGGGGGTGAGAGGACAAGACACAATGGTTTTAAACTGAATGAGGAGAGATTTAGGTTGGAGATGAAGAAGATCTTTAGTGTGAGCAAATAGGTTGCCCAGAGAAGTTCTGGCTGCTGCATCCTTGGAAGAAGCTAAGGCCAGACTGGATGGGGCTTTGAGCAACCTGATCTGGTGAGAGATGTCCCGGCCTGTGCAGGGGGCTTAGAACTCGATGGTCTTTAAGGCTGCTCACAATTCTAACCTTTTATCAATCAATCACTCTTGAAACACTGCAAAAACCTTCCTAGGGAGGTCAAAGCTGTCCATAGCAGATGGCAAAGGGTGAATTAGTTTTCTGTGGTGGAAAGCATTCACTAAACAACCAACTCAGATAAGCCTCCTACAATAGTGCTGGCAACATGAATGGCCATGGCTTTCAACAAAACCACAGCAGCTCACCTAACTGACACCAAAATCTGCAATGCCAAACCTCACAGCTTATCCAAAGACCTCAGTATTGAACAACACGGCTACTATTTCAAAGGACAAGTTACCTATTTGTCACTCTTACACCCAAGTTTAGTGCAGCTATTTTCATAAACCTGTTTTCATGACATTTGTTGTCCCCTACTGCTACAAACATTGGCTTAGGCAGGGGGTTGGGTTTGTTTAGGTTTGGGGAATTTTCTGGGGTGCTTATTTATTTATCTTACTTTGGAGAGGCAGAATCACATTATCATTAAGGTTAGAAAGATCATCAAGTCCAACTTTCAACCCAACACCTCCATGACCTCACGTGGTAGCAAGAGCCCCAAATGCTGCTTTATCGAGGTTTCTGGGGGTTCCCTGAACGGGGAAGCTTGGGGGAGTTAGGAAGCTGTCGCTGAGGTTCGGTACTCTGGTGGCATTAGCCAGGCAATCACCGCAGGGGATGCAGAGCTGGACCTCTTTAAAAGAGGTGAAACCTGAAGTCATGCTCAGACCTCATGCTGCAGTGAGTGAGCGGAGCCGTGAACGGTGAGTGCCAGGGGGCAAAAAGAAAACCCCAAAACACCAGACCAAAAAAAACCCAATCCAACCATGGTAACAACGTGACACCAGAGGAAAACCAGGCTATGGTC